>NNCF01126607.1:191474-233113 GCA_002313205.1 Laupala kohalensis | reverse complement strand
ATATATATATATATACACACACACACATTTTGGATAGTTATAGATAGTTCAGTTTGGTTGGGGATACATCATAATATACTATGAAACTTAGCTTTTTTGTAAAAATTTGAACTTTGCTACACATAATAAATGAATTATGGATTATGTTTTGTATTTTATCATGATTGCAATATTATCATAAAATACATTCGGGTATTATTTTAAGTGAAGTTGCAATTGCTTTTCTTAAATTATTCTGAACATGACTGTAGATGTAACTATAAATATCTAGAAATGTTTTTTAAAAAATTATTATCTAATGACTAAGATGATAATGTTCATAGTTATGGAACTGATAAATTTTGCCTGTAACTTTTGTTACAGATTAAGTGCAAGTTTCTTTTCTTTTCTTTTCTTTTCATTGCGGAAACACACTAATCACAGTTGTCTGTTATGATAGAATAACAATAAATGACCATTAACTGACTCCATTGAAATAAGTTTAAAATATTCAAAAATTGTACAGTAAATTGTGAATTCATCTAATTCCAAACACTGATAAGTGTGTTCTGTTAAGTTATTATATGTAAATGATTCAAGGAGTTTTATTACAAATATCACATGTAATATTACTATGAGCTCCAATATTAGAAGAGGGTTGACTTCAACTATCACTTACAGAAATCCATTTTTTATATTGAAATATCTTATCTTTATTCCTTTTTTCTCCCCTCATAAATACTCAAAGTTCTGGGGAAAAATCTTCTGATATGTAATTTTATGCAATTTTATCAAAATATCTTCAAATTTAAAACATAAATTGCATTTCAAATTAACACAAAATGTTGGATGATCGTACTCCCATATTCAGTTTACAGAAAATACTGAAATACAGAAAATCCTGGCCCGGGTTTTTCTCCGGTTTTCCTTCGGGTAGAGGCGGATTTATCATACAGGTTCTCTAGGCTTTGTCTAGGGACGGGTCTATTGTAACAATAAATCGTGAATTTAGTGTTATTTCAATTTTTAAGCACTATTGACATTCTATTAGTATTATAACTCGCAGCTAAATTTTTATCTCATCTAGGAATTTTTGCTGAATTTTTTGAATCCGCCTCTGCCTTAGGGCCCTTGATCGGAATTGATGGGATGGTCCCTTGCTTGCTTCCGGAGAGTAAATTAGTTTTTTTTTTCCTCCACGTGGTCATACGCAGTTTGTACTGTTTTTGACAATAAATTTATTATTTATTTATTTATTTATTGATGTAAAATTTATTAGGTAACCTGCTCCAGAAATGAAATGATTTATCAGAAATTTCAGTAAAAAAAACTAACCTGACAATTTACTCCTAATCTCTGTACTTCAATTCTCTCTTGTCAAGATGTAGAATAGAATGGAAAATTTGAATGTGTAGTCAAACAAATGTCAGGAACACTAATTACATTCACGTTTTGAAAACTTGAAATCATGAACTCTCAGGAGACTATGAAAAATAACAGCCATAGCAACAAGAAATATTTGTGCTGATCACACATAACAAATAAAATACAAATATATATATTTTCATACAGTAAAAATGCTACTGGAGTCATGCTTTGCAGTGTGGTAGCCAGGCAATGATTATTATTTAGAAATAAACATAGAAAATACTATTCAATTCCAAATTAATTAATTTTAAATGCATTATTGAACCGTGACAAACAATAAAAGTCCTTGGAAAACAATAGAATAACTATTGAAACAAATTTCATCTGACTTTATTCCAAATATAACAGCTTTTACATTTAGAATAAATTTAGGTTAAAAGTGATATTTCTATATCATTCCTTTTACAGTGGTATAATTTTTCTCAACCCAAGGATAGTTACTTTTTGTCAACAGGACATGAACTACACAACTAATACTATGACTAGTGCCATAAACCAAACCCTACAATGACAAGAGTTCTTTCTGATTGTTAGCACAAGTTAATGTATCAATATGATAACTTTTGCTAAATTAGATCACATATTGGACAATGAGGTGTCATTCAGAAAGGAACTCTCTCATTTTCAAGTATTAGTGATTATATGCTGCATAATTTTAATTCATTACAAAGATAGAACATTGGCATTAAATTTTTATAATCCCAAAAGAAGCTACATACACTGGCTACAAAGTAAATTTCAAATGTAGTTCTCCAAGGCATTTTAATTAACATTTCTCAATAGAGGACTAGGTACAGTGTCACTTTTTAATTATTGAAAACAATAAGAACACATAAAAAAAAGATATAAACTAACATTTATGGAGTTCCCAGCTTTGGAATAGTTCAGATAATTCCATTTTAATAATGATCATCCATAGAACTATTGAAAGAACAAAAGAAACAGAACTTAGTTTTGCATACAGTCTTGCAATGGGAGATAAAACAGGCACATATGCTGTGAGCATAATTCACGAGTAATACAGAATCGATCCAGTAATAAAACATTTATAGACATTTGTCTAACCTCAGATTCAAATTTCTTTAAATTACAAACTGATATTATAGCATCTGGGCCTTGACTTAAACCAAGTTATCAATTTAGCTCATCTAATACATGCAGAGCTGCAGCCAGGAGTTTTTTCCCTCCACTCAGAGACACATTCATGTTATACTTTCAACAGAGCACTTAATTCAACAGCACACTCCTCTCAAAGAGCTCGGGGTACAATCTGCATTATATGACATCTGAAGTAAAATGAGGCAGAAAATATATTACAGTAACTTGACTAGTACATACATTTGTTTGCATTTTTTTTTGTATAGAGCCAAGACCTATAGCTTAAGCATTAAGGTTATTGAAAGAAAAAAAAAATTTACCCTTAAAGAAATACAATATCATACGATCAAAAACTTTGATTACCAAGTCAATTCACATAACAGTTCTGATCTTGCCAATGTCATTGGTGGACTACTTTATTAATATCCTCAAAGTAATTTTCTCCAAAAATTTAGTTGAAAGTACAAAACACTTACCAAAATTTAATACACAACGCAGTATCAAAAATATGCTATTGAAGTCTTATTCAATAAATTGAAGAGTTACATATGTAAGAACTTGGTTTCACCAAGAAAAAAAATTGCAAAATATACAAGATAACAAGTTATGTTATTCAATCATTATTTGATCAGATGTAACTCACCTAGATTCAATGTATCTTTTACAATGATTTGCTTTCAAAATAGAGTAACAAGAATTTGCTCATGCTTTGAACATCAAAAAATTATTAACTGGTACAAACTAGGATTCTTTTTCAATTTTCATAGAAGTTAAGGAACAAATAAATGTTCCCCACATGCTCATTCCATCATTCCTGTCCCGAGAAATATACATTTATGATTTTAAGAAAATAATATTTTTTGTAGCAATAAATATTATTTAAAACAAAAACGAAGTGAATTTTGTGTAATTGTCAATGATTGCAGAAGAATTATGATTTTTAATAAAGGATTCAAATAAATCTTACCTTTTTTTTTTACATAATACATACTGCCTCAAACATGTTGTTTTTTAACAACATATTAGACTTATTCATTAGGAATGATTCAGGAATAAGACAACTTTTATAAATGAATCATGATCTACATAATGCATCATTCAGCAAAGCTATCATTAACCAGGAAATTGATCACAAGCATTGGACAATAATGTTTTGTTTTCTGCTATGTATGAACAATATGTAAACCACCTTATTAATCAATTCATGGACTATATATGAGATTTCATTTTTAAACTTTGATGCATAACAACTCAATATATAGTCTCAATAACTTGTTATTCAAGGTATTTTGCAAAAAGCCAATTGTAACAAATTTCTTCCACATGATGGAATCAAATACTAGCAAGTTCAGATGTTTGGTGAAGGAACTAAGATCCACAATACCTAACTCGCAAAGAAAAATATATATTCCACATACATTATGAAAAAAATTAAGTGGCAACCATAAATGACACATTCTTTCTTATTAGCTGAGAGCCAAAATTTTAATTTAAAATATAAGTTGGTAATTTAATAAAGGAAATAAATACAGCATCATATCACATTACATACAAATAGTATTACTCATCGCGAATAATTTATAAAGAGAATGTAATCAAATTTATTACCCAATTCAAAATATTTGCTGATTGAACAACCTTCATTAACTGCTAGTTTTTACATTCGACTGAAAAATCTTCAACCATGATCTCAAAATGGCAGTGAAATTGTCCTTCCAGATACTAACATGAAATTTTTTGCCAAGCATGTTAAAATGTGCATGGAGTGAAAAAATATGAAAAGAATTGTTTCTAAAACAATCTGTATAAGTCTACATAGTGCATAGCTGAGAAACAGCAATATAAATTATCATTATAATATATCCAAGCCTCTTATTCCCAAGTATTACACATCAAGCAACAACACATAAAACAGTATTATTTAATACATCAACATCCTTCAATTCTTTGTACTTGACCACAAGCAATATACTTGCGCATGCATTCAACGAGGTAGATCCTAAAATAACCACTTGTCAGGAAAAGTCAAACATAATTCGATTCACAGGTTTCATCATTTTTATGACACACATTTATTCTAAACATATAATGTATATTAATAAAAAAAATCATTCATTTATTAAAAATACATAAGGAAGCATCTCTGTTTAATATAAGTAGGAAATACACTTACAGATTAATTCTTGTGATTAAAAGGGTACATACTTAATAATGATGTTTAAAAGTATCACAGTAATACTGTAAATTGCCAATTTTTCTCAAGTTCATACCATTTTTTTCAAGTTCTTAAGCGGAAATATTTTAATTCATTGTGACAATCTTCAGGGAAACCATGTCAAAAAACATTTGACTTTGCCTGTTTCATCTAGCATAAGACACACACAACCCTCTCCACTAAATAATTCGAAGAATGAAGTCTGAAATTAAAATTTAATTAAAAAATTAAGAGTTCCAATGAATTAATAGTGTTCGATTTTACAAGTAATATTGGAAGGAACAATGAAAATAAAAGTGAACAAGATTAGATTATGTGTGTCTCATGAATCTACAAACCTACACAATAAAATACTGTCATACAAAAATATTAGATCTATCTGAACATTAGATGTAAAATATTACTTCTTATAATAAGTACATTCTTTCAGACTGGTATTTAGGTATGTATATTTATATAAAAAAACAATAAAATATATTCTTTATTATTTGAAGAGGTAATATATTATATATGTACACAACAAGAATTTTTGTTTGTTTTTTCTTTCATCTAATAAATCTAGTACTACTTTGGTTTACTTTGATACTCTATCGATTTAACTGAAAATCCTATTGCATTGTAGTAGAATTTCCATGCCTTTAGGCAACCCATCTTCTTGATTGTGTGCAACTACACATACAGTCGAAAATTAAGATTTAATAAACATTAAATACATAGTAATTTGTAAGATAAATATTCTGATGTTCTCATACTAGATAATAGAACTAATGAAAAACATTATATATAAAAACATTTAAGTAAAAATAAAATATCACAATAACTTCTGTCCACAACAGAGGTTCTTTGAAAGAAGTATGAACATTCTGATTGCGACACTGTTGGCTGCAAATTACTTGCAACTGGAATAAAAAGAAGTATGGCAGGATACTATAGGTGATACTGTACTCATCAGAACATAGGCAAGACACAGATAAAGGGAAATTCCTCATAATTAAATATTTTTAAACATTTTCAGCAAAAATTCATAAATGACATTAAAATACATTAGTTCTAAATTTGAGAAATTTTGCTAAATATTGATTTCTTTTATACCAGAAGTACAACAAATAGAAATTCCATTTATTACTTCTGGTACTGTAAAACAAGATCCTACAAAAAATTATTACCAGAAAATAACTTTCTCACTCAAAATACATAAAAAATGTGTACCTTAAAGAGAAGATAAATCACCACTATCTTCATGACCAGTTATCTATTTTAAGATGAGTTGCCCACAGACAAGACATTATTCAGTATACTCATAAATAAAAAGAGGAATGGTTTGTAACATACTTGCTAAGAAGAAAGACACGAATAAAGATTTGCCTAATACAAAAATCATTAGTTTCATCATATTCATCAACACAAAAATAAAACCTTTATCTTGGAAGGTACATTGTCAGTATATACATAAATGAAACACATTTCACAGATAAATACACAATTAATAATTCTGTTATTTCCATAAAACTGACCTCAGATGATCGATTAGTGTCTAAAAGAATTATTCAATAGACAATCACATTTAATGTGACAATATGTAAGTAACACCTAACCTGACACACAATATTAGCCATGTTAGTTTACAAAATAACATTTTTGGTATGAGCTGAAATTAACTGACATACCTTCAATATCTTAATAATTATTGCTTTGAAATTTCAAAAAAAAAGTACAAGTGTTTTGATTGCTCATAAGGCACTGACAGATTAGTACACATCATTCACAAATAGATACAAATTAGCATTTTCTGCATATAACCTTAGGAAAGGATTTCATGGCATATATTCTATTGATACCATCTAAATTCTAACATTTGCACAAAGAAAATCACATGTGATAAAATAGTTCCATCACAGAGAGAGAAAGAGAGATAGCAAAAATTCTACAACTCATAGATGTAACATCAAATTCTTTCAACACTTCTTAATCACTTTTACTTCACAACATTTTTCTCTAACATCAAAGAGGTTTACATACTTTCACATTACTCCATAGTAACTTGTAAAACAAACCTGATTATAATAATGATTCTTTTTCCAAAACCTACTACCAATGACAAAATTTAGCTGTAAACTAACTAAAATAATTCAAAACTTAATTCCCATTTGCTTATCCCAAAAAACATGTTCTTCTTAAATTAGAACCAAATGGGATAAATATGATTTCAAACAAAATAATAAGACCCACGTGACACCAGTCAAATCATTGAGTTAAGGTTTTACAAAACATACAATTTAAGCTTCCTTTGGTACTTAGAAAAATCTCTTTTCAATTACTCTAGGGATTGAATAACCTATTGAAAATGAAAAAAAAGAGTAGAATGAGAATTATATCATTCAGTATATGAAAAAAAAATGTCAAAATTAAAAAACATATTGCTTAGGCATAGTCATTTGTAGGTTCTAGTTATAAAAAAACAGTTTCAATGAAACATCCAACTTATTGACAATCACCAACTTCAGCTTAAAAAGATGTCATCACAATGCAATTTTGTTCCTAAATAATGATATCTGATATTGAAACTGAAAATAACACTGAGTTTTTAACAGAAAATAACACTGAAACTGAGTTTTCCACAAAAAAAAACAAAAAAACAACGAGTAGTTGGATTATAAAAGCAATATAAATAATGTTGTGTAAATATTTTCTAAATTCTCAGAAATAGTTATGTATCTCAGTATAAAGTATAAGAAATTGTTCTGAGAAGATTTATTCTCGGCAGAATAGCACTCATCAAATCAAAGTTATTTGATGAGTTTATTTATCTAATTACTAATGCCTTACATGAATGAACAATACACCATTTCATTCCAGTCATTTAATTCTTTTGACAAGCAACTTAAATAAAAGCAGATTATTTTGCTTCCAAATTTCAACGTAATTCATTATATACCAGCTTTAATAAAAACATGATAATCACATAATTGTAAATTCTCACATAAAGAATTTCTAAGATCACACAAAAGAAAAAAGAAATGAAATGTAATTTAATAAATTCTTGTGCTAACAAAACAAAGTAGATTGTATCTGAAATTATATCAATCACACAACAAACAATAAGTTTTCTCAATCCAAATGCATTCCATCTTCAAAAAATTATTCAATATTATGTAAATGTTGAAGGACAATGATAAAGCATAAAATTGCATGATACCAAAAACTAAGTTTCTTAATAATTTATTTTCAAGTATATAATGCAGCATAGCTAGAATCTCCTAAACTGACTGCTGAAAGTGGTCACTTCTAGCAAATGATCAAAATAACTGTCAAATAATCAAACAAATTGTGTCAGTTGTCTCAATATTTTTGTTTCTAAAATATTAAATTGTTTTTTTTTTCCCAAACACCTATTCAACAAGTAAGATAAGATACAAGAATGGTAGTTATCGGTCAAATACTTTCATTTTCAGGAACAAAATAAGGTGAGACTTCATTCACAGATGAAGCAATAATTACAGTTGAAAATATCAAAAAGCATTCTCTTTCATCACCCTCTGATAATCATAATAATATATAGATGCTTTGAACATGAATATTTAATCATAAGTCTCATAGAAAAATTATCAACTAGACTATGAGGTAAGAAATTGCTATTGATGAATAAAATATATCATGACCATTGCAAGAGTTTCAAAGCAACGACCCAAATATGAACACACTGTGACTAAGTTTAACAGAAAGCAAATACAATAATAGCTTTACAAACCTCTGAACATCTCTTCTGGACAAGAGAAAAACAAAGTTATTATTTATAAATATTGAAATATGTTCCACAAGAACTACTAACGCTTTCTTTCTCAGCAAAATAAAACAAGGATGAGATTGAGTTTCACCAAAGGAAAATCAGCTTCAAATGTGAGATTATTAATAAAAGTGAGCTTATTAATAAAAGAAAGACAAAAGAAAATAAACTCAAAAGTTAAGAATACTTGAACAGCTACTAAATTAATTTAAAATGGAGAGATAACAAATGCCTTGGAGAAAAAAACTCATAGAATAACAAGACTGTCCTCATAAAGAAGATGAACACTATCATTGGTAAACTATTATGATACTATCATAGACAAAAATTATAGCCGCATACAATTCATTTAACAGGCAGAAAGTGGACAATAACTTTCATAATAAAACTGTGTAGCAGATAGTATAAACTGTTATAAAAATAACGAATATGAAAACTTTATCTTCAAGGTACATAGTGAAACAACAGTGGTCAAGAGCTCCCATTTCTGAATTACCTTATTAAAATAAATTGCACATATTTTGCTGATATTAAAAATATATACATCTGGAAAGATATACAGTAAAAACTAAAGAAATTGAACAGATTATAAAAATATATTTTGTAACACAGACTGCTAATATTTATGACGACAACAATAGTTGCAGTTCAAAAGTGAACAGCAAATAACATCCAACAGGAGCCCCTGATACAACATCTACAAGATCCATTTATAATTATATTTTGCTGAATGACTGTTCATTTGTTTGGAGTGTATGAGCCAGAGGCACATCTATTGGAAAGGCAAAACAGCACAATGCTGCAAGCAATGACTGGGATGAGTGAAATACTTCATCCAAAACTCAAAAAATTCATCCAAAATACTCTGGATCAATTTCGCTCTAACACGCTGCACAGCATATAGAATAATATGAAGTCTGTGCAGAAAGATTTGATCGCTCCTCACAAAAGCATTTTGCTGCTCTAGAAAGCTCTGTCAAAGCGAGGTAAGAGCACAGGTTTGGTTCATGATATCCCTTTTTAAAGCTCTATATGGCTAGACGCCACTGCAATAGCACCTGCTATGCCAGACCAGCGAATGTCACATACCAGCAATAGAAGTCCCAAAATGTCAGGTAGGCGGCGGTTGTGGCGGTGGTTCCTGTTGTTGCGACGACTGTTGCTGAGAAGTCGCGGGAGGTGCTGTTTGCTGCTGAAAAGCTTGGTTGAAGCGCGGTAAGGGCAACTGGCCGAGACGACGGCGGCGCGGATCGTCGGGTGGATGCGCGTGTGGTGGATCTAACAATGGCGCAAGCAGTGGCGCAGAAGATGGGGGTGGTGCGTGCTCGAGATGGGCATGTGTGGGATGTGTTTGCGGCGGTGGATTTACAGGCTGAAGCTCCTGCATGAGATGCAGAATGTGAGATGTGAGACCAGCATCGCCTACTAACAGCGAATGCGTCTCACCACCGCCAGCTGGTCCAGTGACCGACGCAGCAGCCTCGTCTGCGCCCACCGCAGTCGAGAGTAAACGCTGCAGCTCTTCGTGTACTGCAGCCACCGCCGCAGATGTACTTTCTTCGGCACTAGACATTTCTTCGCTTCCTATTCCGCTGGGCGATGCTCCCGTCGAACCAGTTCCAGTCACGGGGATTAAGCCTAGCAAATGGCTGAACTCGAGAGCACTTTCCGTAGTTGCTGCAGAGGGTGGTATCTCTAATTTAATAGGCACAGTAGCTTCGCCTGTTGCGCCGGGGTCGAAAGGCGTACCTGTCGCGCTCGCGCCACCGCTCGCGGACGGATAGGGAGGCGGCGGAGGATGGCCATACACGAGGTTGTAGAGCTGTTCAGCAGCAGCCGCGGCAGCAGACGGACCGGCAGGGGGTGGCGGAGGTGGAGGCAGAGGCTCAGGTCGTGGATGATGATGCACCGTCACGGTTGATCGTTCCACTGGCAGCACCTGCTGTTAATTAGACACTATTCGACACTCGCGAAAAGAAAATGAGAGAAGAGATTGGTAACTCAATACCTTTTAATCATTCACTACAATATTTACAACATATTAAATACATAGATGTGTGCCTTTTTAAAGACGTAGCTGACAAGAAATAAATCTAATACGAGAATGCTCAATGTAGATAATACTTAATCAAAGGAGGCACTTTATATGATATGGTGAAAATTAATTTCTTATCCCAGAAGGGCCTGAAATAATTTTTAGGCACAGCCCTTTATTATTGACCTCAGTCTTAAATATTTTTGGACCGAGCCCTTTATTTTTGGTCTCGGTCCGAAATTACTTAAGGCAGATCCGAATAACTTTAGGCAGGCCCGAAATTCTTTGGTCCGAGACCGAAATGCAAGAATCATCTCTAGAGTCTGGCCTGAAATATATGTAAATTATATTGTTATATTATATTGTTGGTTATTTAGAATTTATATCAGGAGTACGATACCCAATGCAATAAATTTTATATACATAAAATATTTATTGCATTGGGTATCGCACTCCTGATATATTGTGGAGCTTTACGGCTCGTCGACATCTAATGACCTTTGATGTTGACGAGCCCTAAAGCCCCACGAAAAAAAAAAAAAAGACATCGAGGTCGTTAGAACCCTAAAACCTTGTACAGATAGGGAAAATGCAGTTACGCACTAGGGAAAGCCCACATGACTCTCCCCGCATGTGGGACTCGCCGAACGACTCAACCATACCTACTAAAACCCCTCCTGAATTACAACTCAAATATCAACATATCTCAAAACATTACATATATCATTACAACAAAGAGAGAGAAGAAGACAGAGGGAAATGGAAGATACCCCAGCGTCGGGATCGAAACGAACAAGAGGCGACCAAGGGAGGTCAGATAAGAGAAAGGAAGGAGCCTAGCACAAGTAAGTGCAAGTAATGTCAGACTCAGCTCGGCGTCCCGTGTTTGCCAAACACGTACTTACTAGATGTAAGTCCCCTGGGGGGAATAAATATTATACACAAATAACATAAAAAGTTAATTAAATAAATGTACGATTAAGGTTTTATTATCAAACAAATTGTTTTTTTTTCTTCTGAAAAATAGACAAACATAACAAATTATAATTAATATTTTATATTGAATGTATGTAATAATGATAAAAAATTAAGACTGTCTACGATCGACTAGAAGACACTGGTCAAATTAGGAATTTTCCTATGAGTATAAGAAGATTGGTAAATTGTATAAATAAATCTGTCAGAAAGAGCATTGATTGCAGTTTTAACAACTATTTTAACTGTAGTTAATTACTATCAAGCAGGAACAGCAGATGAGCCAACACATTGCGAAATTTCAGGCTTTTTCGGGGTCTGAAATATTGAGTCGGCCCGAAATTCGCCGTTCAGTATCGAAGTAACGGGGTGGGGGTGCTGTGAGGGCATGTGCCCCAAACCCCAAGAAATGGGTTTCTTAAAGTGTCCTCAAATTATATACGAATCTCAATACACAATCAATGAAGATTGAAAAGTTAAACCCTGAAGCACGCCATTTTTGGCTCATATATAAAATATCTTCTTATTTCATGAAGTATCATAAAGTATCTTAAAGTATTTTGTATACGACGGACAAAGTATGATAAACCAACTAAGTGTGTAAGTTAAAAAGGGCACTGAAATATTTTCGAAAATTTATTTACTATTTACCGCTTGAGAGAGAGAGAGAGGTGGAAGAGAGGGGGAATGTGATAAGCCTTTGATATGATGAGCAAGATTTAGATGTGCATGGGAACTATTTGTCATTAAAATATGGATGAGCTCTTCTGCTAGTCCGTACTACTTAATCCACAAGATTTCGTTTCATTGAAACTTTACTCAGATCTTCAAGAGATCGTGAAGATTTTGAAGATTGACATCGACACCACGGCTGCGGCAGCGAAGCGGAACAATTCCGCCAATGCTGCTCACCGGCGCAGCGCGCCCACCGAGCAGCCGCCGCCAACGTCGACACCAGCGCAGTGGGCCACGGCGCAGCCTCCGCCATCGCTGCCCACGCGCACCGCCGTCGTCGGCACGTCGGCCGACCGTTTTCCCCCTCCCCACGGGGTAGGGATAAAAGGCGGCGCGCGGCCAAGAGACGCGAGAAGAGGAGCTGAACGGGAATAGAGCTACATCTGTCACGTGACCTGCGCCCCTAGACCTTTTGCAACTCTCAACGGTTTTTGCGACTACCGGACCATTAGAACGCTACCACGCACGGCAGGATCTAAGACGACGCGGAGCTGCCACGGACTTTCACTCTGGCTAAGACGACTACTAGGCTTGAACACGGACGAGATTTGGGTCTTAATATTAGACTTTGTAATCGTCAGCTCCGAATAAACTCTTCATACAGTCTTGTTCTATATCCATCTTGGTCTTCCTTCCCTGGATATAACAAGTTAAATTGGCGACGAGGAAAAAAGTAGTCAATTGGCAACTGGTTTACGGCAAGTTATTGGTTTACAATTATATTTCTGTTCCATGGAGCAACTAGTACAAGTCGTCACTCATGCAGCAGCAGTTGGAGCAGCAAGAGCAACAACCGCAGCAGCAACAACAACAGGTTGCGCTACTGGAAGAGCTCGCGGCGCTGAAGAATTCGGCGCAACCATGTCCAGTGGTACCATCCACAGTCGTTCGTCGAGGAAACAGCGTTGGGATGAGTATTGTCTTAAGCTAGAACAGCATTTCCTTTGCTACGGAATTATCAGAGAGGAACAGAAACGTGTTCTTTCTTTCTTGCTTGCTTTCTTACGTAGGCAACGCCACTTGCAGAAACTCAGTCCGGAGACAGACAGGACGCGTATGAGGAGTTGAAAACCAGACTAGCGCGTCACTTTAGTAAAGAGGTACACGTGGTCGCAGTTCGTTACAAGTTTTTCTCTTGTAGATTAAAACATGGGCAAACTCATTCTGAATGGGTAACAGAGCTCAGAGGTATTGCAGATTCTCCTGCGGAATGCTTCTTATGCAGATTCGTTAATACGGGACTTAGAAACAATGTTTACGCCGGAGGATCAATTAGATTCCAGGCTCTTAGACAAAGTGACCACACATTAGAAGAGGTACTCAAAATCGCGACAACCTATAAAATCAATCTGAGTACTGCAGCTCAGATGACTATGGGAGTGGAAGTATTTCAAATGCAGACATCCAACAAACCAGAGGAGGAAGTGATTCAGTAAATTGAAAGAAATAGGCATAAAGTCCAGAAAAAAGTTTCCGAAAATTGGTCAAACCAAAAGAAAAAGTTACCACCGTGTAGAAACTGCTTCCGCAACCGCGATCACAGCGATTGCCGTTTTCTTCAGTCGAAATGTCGCTCTTGTGGTAAGATAGGGTATATCCCAGAAGTTTGCCGAAGCAAGTGAATGCAAAGACAGGTAAACATGGAAATAGGCAGTATAGAGGTTCATCCATCGACGCAGTCTTAAAACCTACAAGCACTCACAAGCGTGAAAATATGCATAAGCTCGACAGAAGTTTCCTTCCAGGTCGACACGGGAGCCACCGTCACATTGACAAATTTGAGTACGTATTATAGTTCAGGAGGCCAATGCAAAAATACTCACCCATAGAACATACACCTAAAAATTTCAGCATAAGTACCAACGACAGGAGTACAAAACTGGCAGCGATAAAATTCTTACTAACCCTTAAAAAGCCATCCCTACGGTGTCCGTTCGCGGTTTATGCTATTTTGTCGCAAAACGTTTAGGTCTTTGAGAAAAATATATATGACAAAATGAAGGTGGCTGTCTTTCACGTACATATTTCGACCATTATTCCTGACCGCACTTCGTGTCACATCTGTGTTTGGAAGTCTATGTGCTTGTTATCATGTGGCGGTGTTTGAAAACTAAGTTTATTCGTTTTAACTTGTACAGAACGTTTTTTCTTATAGAATAAATATAATTATCGGCTATATATTCCTGTCGGCTCCCGTACTATTAGGAGAGCCACAGTGCAAAGACTCTGTACGGCTATGGAAAACAGATAGTACCTACACTGGGAGAGATCGAAATGCCAATCACTTACAAAAAAGTTCGGACAAAGCTATCAATTATTGTAGTGGATCACTATGATGTGAATAATATTTTAGGCATGGATGGATTCGAGACACTGGGATTCTCCATCCACGGTACTCTACTGATAGAAAAATAAATGGGCCCTTTTATGTTAAGTCCCACGCTCTGACCAATTTTGGATCTGTTAGGTTTGCAACGCCTCTCTCCTCTTGCTTCCCCTTCGACAGGGGAAGTTTCGTTCGACCAATCGTAGGTCTATTTGAAACTGAGCCCATATTTGGAAGACTAATAGTACCGCTGGTAAATCCTAACGAGATAAAATGGTTCATTACACCGCTATTAAAGAAATATTTTGNAAATATTTTGTATTTTTTTATTATACACATTTTGGACTTCTATAACAAAAATATTCTGTATATTCTTGACTTCAATAAACTTTACCATTCTCTATATTTAAACGACATCTCGAGATTCGTTGTCTGATCAGATAAGGTATTTCATACCTTTCTTCTTATAATCGTAGATGAAAGAAATAATTTCAACCAGGAATACCTAGAGAGAGAGAGAGAATTTGCGCAGGTGATTTAAAATTTCGCTTTACTTGAACGCAAAGGCTACTTCATTTGAAGGTTAAAGTATACTTTTGAAAAATATTCAAAAACTGTTCCAACTATTTTATTTTTCTTAAATATACTGTATTCATAGTGTAATTAGTATATATCGGTATATCGGTATAGTATATCGGTAAAGTTTGGTATAGATGCAGTGAAATAATTTCCACTCACATCGCGTACTTTTTCGTTTACCAATGGTGAGAATCCAAAGAGTGTGTTTGTAGATATGTCATTTTAATGTTATTTTTAAAGGAGAATAGAAGATAGTGTGCATCTCATGTTTCTCATTGTATTTGGAATCTTCCACCCACACGAACGTCCTTAGTCGCGAATTCACATCCAATGACGGTGTATCCAGTGACGGTGAAGAGAAAGAGAGAGAGGGAGAAAGAGAGAGAGGGAGAAAGAGAGAAGTAGGAACAAAGAAAGAAAACAAGAATCTGTTTTTGTTTCACAATTTCATTTGAATAAATTAATGAAAGATTTCAGTTTTAGTTATATTTGTTGTAATCTAAAACACGTTTTTTGTTATATTAATCCCGGATCACGATTTTATATGGTGCACGATTACAACCAGTGTTATATTGTAGATCATTGTATTATTAGAACATGTAATTTATTAGTTCCTTGAGTGGTTTAATGTGATTTATAACACGAGAAATAAAATTTTGTGTTATTAATTCATATTTTATACAAAAGTTTTCTATATTTATTTAATTTCTTTTGACATATATGAAAAAATAAAATAATCACAAATTATGTGAAATTACGTTAGACAATACACGTGAAGAGAGAGGGAAAGAAAGAAACCTATGGTATTAATATCAGTTAATACATTTCAATTTGATTGGAATAAATAAAAGGGACTTGTCTTTTTTTATTCATTCATATCTGAAACGAGGTTTTCATATTATTGATCTCTGATTATTTTTTTAGGTTGCAAGATTACTTCCAAATTGTTATATCGTGGATAAATATGTCACTAGAAGATGTAATTTATTTGTTCCTTAAGTAGTTTTATATTATTTATAACTCGAGAATTAAACTTTTGTGTTATTAGTTCATATTTTAGACAAACGTTTTCTATATTTATTTAATTCCTTTTCACATATATGAAAAACTTAAGAGAATCGCAAATTATGTGAAATTACTTTCGACAATACACATCATTTGTAGGCAATGAGATTTGATTTCTTTACTTCACTGTATAAATATCAGAAATTATAGAAATATTTATAAGTAATTTGTGATTCGAATTATACCAATTCCATACGATATCTTGCAATTATATTCAAATTCTGTTAAAAACTATATTTTATCACAGTATTACGCAAACGTTTTTTACAGAAACTCTAATATCGTTTACATTGCCTATGAAGACCTTGCGAGACAACGAATCTCGAGATGTCGTTTAAATATAGAGAATGGTAAAGTTTATTGAAGTCAAGAATATACAGAATATTTTTGTTATAGAAGTCCAAAATGTGTATAATAAAAAATACAAAATATTTCTTTAATAGCGGTGTAATGAAACATTTTATCTCGTTAGGATTTACCAGCGGTACTATTAGTCTTCCAAATATGGGCGCCGTGTCAAATAGACCTACGATTGGTCGAACGAAACTTCCCCTGTCGAAGGGGAAGCAAGAGGAGAGAGGTGTTGCAAACCTAACAGATTCAAAACTGGTCAGAGCGTTGGACTGAGAAAAATAAATGGGTCCTTTTATGTTATCAGTAGTGTACAAGCAGTAACATCCTAAGCACCCTCTCCAGATCTAAATGCTACAATAGTGGAATTTCCAGAGCTGGTATCTCCAGGCTTACGAACATGTAACTTCACAGCGCACTTAACCATTATAATAACTTCACAAGACAACGTCAGACCCAAATTCTATAAGGCTTGCCCGGTTCCTCTAGCAATTAGAGATTTGCAAGAAAAAATGAACAGGCTAGGGGAGTAAGGGGTATTAATTCGAGTAAACCGCAGTGATTGGGCCCTACGACGCAGCACACGACAACGCCGCAGGCACCGCCCATACTACCCAAAATAAGTGGGGAAGGTGCAGTATCCACTCCAAAGACATTCATATTGCCCCCGCCGCACATTGAAACTTGCCATCGACACCGTGGATGCGGCAGCGAAGCGGAACAATTCCACCATTGCTGCTAACTGGCGCAGCGCATATACCGAGCAGCTGCTGCCAACGTCGACACCAGCGCAGTGGGCCACGGCGCAGCCTCCGCCATCGCTGCCCACGCGCCCCGCCGTCGTCGGCACGTCGGCCGACCGGCAGGCCGCTTTCCCCCTCCCCATGGGGCAGGGATAAAAGGCAGTGCGCGGCACAGAGACATGAGCTGACCTCCCAGAAATACACAGGGCTATGTCATTTCTGTACGCGGACGATGTCGTCTCCTCGGTAAGAGCACCTAGGATACCAGAGGCGGTATCTATCTTACAGAAAGCGGCAAACTCACTACAGCGCTGGAGCCACAACAATGACCTAAAACTCTACCCGGCAAAATTCCAGGTCATACTATTGTCGCGGAAAAGTTCTAGAAGCCTTCAGATCCGCAACGCTCCGAACATCACACTCGAAGGCTCTATCATGCCCTAGAACAAAACCATTAAATACCTTGTCCTATATATCGATACCAAATTAAAATGGAATGCACACATTGCTGAGCTTCGTAAAAAAACTCAAACAACGCATAGCCCAACTGTCATCAATATTCACAAGCAGACACGTGCATCTCAACATTAAACAGAAAATATAGAAGACCTACGTACGAAGCATAGCACTGAATGCTTGCGAAACATGGGCGACAACGGCACCACAGCTTCAAAAACGACTGCTATCAACAGAGAACCGGCTCTTGCGCATGACTGTGAAAGTATCGTGGAGGACAAGAAACAGTGATACGACAGGTAGCGAACCTTGTATACATATCATGTATTCACGAGGCAGCAAGGATAAATATAGAGAAAGCATTCAACAGCACAGAAACAAAAGAATATTTCACCAAATATCTCTACCACCTTAGCAGGGACCCAGAAGACCCATTTTGTCGCTCGCTCCCTTTCCTGAGCGACATCTTAAAACTTACCACTCCCAACCATCTAAAATAACGCTAAACTTCACACAACTCTAGTTCCTTTCACAACTCATCCCACCATTAAAAATCATATTCATTTCTCTACTTCCTCCCTTCCTACCCTCTCATCTCTACCGCGAGCAGCTGACATTCTGAAGCATCACTGTCAAGCATGGGCATCTCAAAAGAAATGTCAGGTTAGGAACACCTATCAAGACGGTAAATCGCTTATAAGAGCGGACATCCACCGTTGCCAACTTGAAGTGACGAACATGAACCGGAATAGAGCTACACCCGTCTCGTGACCTGCACCCCAGACCTTCTCTTGGAAATTCGCCTGGCATTTACTCTCGTAACGGCTTTCACAGCTACCGAACCATTGGAACGCTACCACGCACGGCAGGATCTACGACGACGCGGCGCTACCAAGGTCTTTCCCTCTGGCTAAGACGACTACTAGGCTTGAACACGGACGAGATTTGGGTCTTGGTAGCTGAGTTTGTATTCGTCAACTCCGAATAAACTCTTCATACAGTAAACTTGTTCTATATCCACCTTGGTCTTCTTCCCAGGATATAACACGATGAAAATATGATTTTCACCGTTACTTCTTGATATCTACTTTACGTGACCAATTACATTTTTCTTATTCCCAGGTTTCTTAAATTTATATTTTTGTACCCTTTATTACTCGTGCCTTTGTAATATTCCTCTTTGTAACTTTGACCAACAATTTTAATGAAATGAGGCACTAATCTCGTAAAGTCGTAAAATTATTCAGAAATCTACTGGAATAGTCGCATACTGAATTTTTTGCGTGTACAGGGAAATTGTTATTGTCGCAACACTCTTTAGCCCAATGCGGAAATAATTTACAAGTAAATAATTTATTGCCACAAAAAGCAGTCACAGTTTTTTATTCTCCATGTGTCAATATAAATTCTGATTCAAAAATTAACGAATTATTGTTGAAAATGTAGTTACAAAATGCGTATGAGCATAATGCAACTTACTCGAGATGCAATTCATATCTAGGGGCTTAAAGGCAGTAGCAGATTTTCGCCTCAAGAAACTGAACAAAATTGCTACTTGTTGTAAAATCTAAAGAATAATCAACAAGTTTTTATCCAACAATTGTAATAGAACTATTAAGCAACTAATAGAACTGTAAATCTTAAACTATTCTAAAACACCCTAAGAGGTAAGTAATATAGGCGCCCATGGCTAAGTGGTTATCGTAGCGGTCTCCACACCGCTAGTGAGCAGGTTCGATCCCGATGGAGGACAAGGAAATTTTTGGTAGCGAAAATCCACTCACGAACTGTAAGTAAAAGATCCTTTAAATTTCATATACTGTGGGAAATTGCACTATGCAGTTTTCGCCGAGAATTAAGGGAGAGATCGCGTTTTCACTGCCATGTGGAAGACTGAACGACAAATTTCGGGACGGTCCGAAATTTCAGGCTTTTTCGCGGCCCAATATTTCAGGCCCTTCTGACATGGGATCCCCCCAATGGGGAGCTGCAAATAAATACTTCCAGTAAACTATTAACTCATTGTATTTTAAAATGAATTTTGAAATCACTAAAGAGGGATCTAAAAAGTCTCTAAACTTAAGTTCTTACCTCGACCTTAAGCGCGACTGGTGGCAGAGGCGGGGGAGCCTGCTGCAAGACTGCTTCCACGTCCGCTAATTTAAGCGCAGGAGGACCCTCCGTTGCGTCTGGTGCGTCCGCCGCCGCGAGCACCATTACAGAAGCTTTCGAGTCCTCCGGAGGCGCGTGAGGCAACACGTATTCTTCCCCCGCTGACGCCGATGACTGTGATGGTTCCGATTGTGTTGGATGCAAAGGGTGAGTTTCACGGGACGGCCGCGATGGCCGAGCTCGAGCACGCACAGTATCCGAGCCTTCACGATGCGTCGCAGGGCGCGCGCGTTTGCTTTTTGGGCGCGAAGTTACCGATGTCGCCGTCACTTGCACCGCCGCTCCTGTCGCAGAATTTCCTGTCAATGGATCTGAACTTTCCCCCGCGGCCGCAACTTGAACTGCGGTGCCGTGATGATGATGACTCTTCTTGATGTGTCGCACTAGGTGATCTTTCCGACCAAACCGTTGAGGACAGAATTGACAGAGGAAGTCTCGCTTGCCCGTGTGCACCACGAGATGGCGCCTCACATCTTTACGAGTGAAGAACCGTCGTTCACAGTGGTCACAGCGATATTTCTTATCAGAGGGATTCTTCACGGTTCGCGAACCCGCGTGTACCTGTAAAGATGCCACACACGAGTAATAAAAAATGTGGAATGTGTGAGAACCACTCAAACGTCGAACTAAAGATAAAGATGCAAGACTATAAATTAACAACATAATGTACAGTCTACTAGAATCTATTTTATCACACGATATAATGGACATACACCTGAGCAATCGGAATCTGAGGGCTACATGAATAATTGCACAGCAACCACTAGTGATTTATTTCACTTTCCTTTAAGAAGGTCGCACCTACCAAACGTCATTGGCGATTAAATTTGGTTAAGCCTAGAATATACAAAATAAGAGGGCTCACCTTTTTGTTGAATTACTCATCAGATTTCAACACAAACATAACACTTGCAAACCTCTACCCCATTTACGTTGCTACAACAAACACCACTTACGCTTCGGCGCAAATGGAGGGTGCAGTGGAATTTCTAATACACGTATAATCTGAGGTGAAAACTTTGAGTGCTTTTTTAAATCCCGGAATTGGCTGGCACATGTGCTGGCACTTTGACAGTCGATGACCATTAGAGGGTACTACAACCCACGAAGTCCCATTCAGAAATCGATTTCCCAAATCGGGACCTCCTCTTATTAGCAGTGTGTACTTGCATATCCATCATAGCTATTTATTTCGAGAGCAGGGTTTAACCCAATGGGGACCCGCGTTAGGTATTTCATGATTAATTAATATCATTGCTTCATACCTCTTTTGCAATACATTAAAATATTATCAATAACAACCAACCACTGACCTCTAAAATGCTAACTGCCGATTTATTAGTGCGTCCTAAATTATTTTTTCCAAACCACTCTTTGAACTTCATTCGTTGGGGACGACGATTGTAATGGTAGTAACGAGTTTACTGTTCAGTTTTACAGCATATGTCAGTAAATTACAATTAGGCACATCAATTTTAATTTTGTTAAGCACTATCACAAATGATGTATAAGTCTAATCCAGTATACGAGTAATATTCAGTGAAACCTTTGTAAATCGAAATTGCTTCACCCAAAATAATTGTTGGTGACGTGATCACAGTAGTTCGTGCTCCAAGTTGTGGGAATGTCACGCCACCCCTACCCAATCCATAAGTATAAAGGGTTGGATTTGTTGAGATGATTCGAGGTTTTCTCGTTTTCTTGATAAAATATGGAAATCTGTTTGAGCCATCAACTAACATTTTGGTATCCAAATATGCCTAACAAGTCATCTTTCTCACCTAAAACATTTTATCTCAATCACTCACAAATGAGTGGGAGGATTGTGTTCACCCCCCAATGAGGCTTTTTAGATGGTGGGAGAAATTTTTTTTACACTATTGTACTGTTTATGTCTTACTTCATGCTTCGATATATATTTCGTCACAATCCAATCGATTTCCGGCGTAGAGCACAAATTAACACAAAGGGGTGGTTTGTAAGGGGATACAACCAGTGGTGATGGAACCAAGTACCTTGGATATGTGCACACCTCTTGAACCATTTTGGAAGATCCGAAACAATTACCCTTCAAGGGTATGGGGAGAAATAGGGTGGGGGTAGGTTTCGCATATGGGTGCTTTCTAATCTCAGTATCTAGAGTGGATATTATTCAGTTAGTACATGTGAGACAAGATTTCTCAGACAACTAAAGAGTAATATTTTTGTTGGTTTGTGACTTCTATCTTCACTCGAAGGGTATTCCAAAATGTGGTGGCACAAAAGCCTCCCAATAAGGAATTGTTGGAGCACATGGGAAAACACATGGGAGCATTCTCATCTGAAGATATGATCATTCTTTTCAAATATAGAAATGTTATGTTGAGTTGAAGAAGTAATTTTGCCTTGCAGTGTACTTAAAGAGATTTGAAACTGACAGTGACAAGTTATGATGCAAATTATCATTTAAAGAGAGTATTATTTAATTTTCAAAAACATCAGTGAGATTTTCAACACGTAAAATTTGGAATATTGTAACAGTAATGTACTTTTGTTGTACGATGCACTTCTACCATTTTTATGTAATTTCTAGATATGAACTAGTAGTAGTGATATGAAACTTTTTAATACGACTCAAAGAATTTTCAATATTTCACTTACAAGGTCACTAATAAAATCTCTAAAAAATGTGTTCAAAGTAAAAGAAAAAACTATCACACAACTTTTATTCTCATTTTTTAATTTCCATTAAAACTTCATAAAATATTTTCCACAAATTTGAGAAATGTTACTTAAACCACTTTTTTTTTCTGAACATTGTAAATTTTAAATTTTTCCTATATTAATACAAGAAGTTTACTTCTAAAAATTTAAAGATAACACTGAAGTGCAAAAATATCATAATTGGACATCAATAATAAAAAACTTTAAAATAAATTTCAAGAGGATTTAGTTAATTCAAGCATATTTAAAATCAAATACAAAACTTAAATTATAAAAAACAAAACATGGTAATGAATTTCAATGTTCATAATAAATAAACACATTATGAATATATGTTAATTACTCACCTTAAGGTGATACACTATTTCTTCCTTAGAAGCAAAAGCTTTGCCACACATTTTGCATTCCAAACTGCCCTCTTCTGCTGCATGAACTGCTGCATGTTTCCTAAAGCTTAGAAAAGAGCTATATTCCTTGTGACATCCCTCACGTTCACATCGGAAAGTTTTCTTCACAGGACTGTGTACCTATATAACCAAAACAATTACATTTCAAACAATATTAATAACATATGAAAATTAACAAAGATACCTTCCGATGCAAATTGTTTTATGAAGGGAATAGCGGAAAAATATGAGTAAAATGTCTCTGAAAATATAATGTATTTTGTTGTTAAATACTGATGACAAAACCTTTAAAAAAAAGTCACACACACAAGATAATTTGAACATTGTCTCTCTATTAATATGATATTATTTTCTGAAGTCACCAACTACTATGCTCCAACTACTCACGTCTCCTCTTGAACAGGTGACATTTTTAGTAAGGCCGGATTCACATGGACTGGGCTTCAGAAGGGATACTCGGGCGATCTCACGTGCGCCCATGTCCAGATAGTATGAAAGGACTCGAATGAAATAATGATATGTTAGAAAAAAATTAAAGACTTACGACCTTATGATGGAGGAATACTATATATTTTGTGATATTAAGTACACAAAATGTGTAGTATTCGGCCATCATAAGGTCATAAGTCCTTAATTATTTATTTTGATTATATAATGGACGTTAATTGTAGTGGAATGTTATGTTTGTCCGGGCACCGGGAGTTCATCGAGCGAACGCCCGGACTTAGACCAATTATACACGCTCAAGACGAGATTTGTACTTTTTGCATACATCGCATCTGCGCGTTCACCCGTCCGGGCGTTCCCCCTCCACGCAATTATCTTTTGTAGATATAAAAATAAATATCTACAATAATAAATTACAAGTTAAAATCACGTTCTACGTTTCGCCAGACCTTGTAGACATTCAGGAACCGGAGAAGAATTTTTTAATTCACGAAAATAAAGGGAATTTTTATGAAGATTTTGAAAAGGCTATTTCTTAGCACCATTTGCTCCGAGCTGTGTATCTTCTTATTTTTTAGCTCATTCTTTCCAGCTTTTCATGGGTTCCCGACGTATGACAATAAATGCTACGAATTTTCTGTAAAACTTCTAATTATAAAGGAAATGTTTTAACAAAAATCACCCCGACATATTCAAGTACTTTCGTTTGAATATTAGCAATATAAAAAATATATTATGATTTGAAAATAAGTTATTAAGTTGTACTGACCTAGGCTCTGAATGACGACGTTATGGTCAGTTTATATTGCTTATTTTGTACATGAGGGGATAAATAAATATAAACTTGATGTAAATTTGCAGGTGAAGCTATTTTCAGAGAGATTTTCGAANGGGGGGGGTATTGACAAAAATGGCATTTCCAGCTGAATTAAAGACTTTACACCTGCGGAAAGAACAACATGAGGTTGGTTTTATGACGGTTCAAAATCTGTATCTGGGCCCTGTGGGTCGAAGTATAAGACCGGTCACAATGATTGATCTGTGTTGTATGCATCAGAACCCGAAAAGTACCAAATTTGGCATTTTTTGAAGCTCTCGATTTTTTGAAATTCTAGATTCAGTGAAACAATTCTTTCGTTTTGCTATATGATTGAGAAGCTTAAAAACTTCAATTTTATCACCCAGTCAGGTTAAGTTATTTTTTCAACCAATGGTTATATATAAAACCATTAATTGTTTGTTTATTATATGTTCTTTGAACAAAATGTCTTCTATACTCATAAAATGTGACATATGACCCTACATGGAATAAGTTTTATAGATAAAACTGTGTAAAATGTTCAAATTCAAAATAATGTAAGTCATCTTCAATTATCAACCATGATATTATTGATAATTAATTGAATTCGTTATCAACAGGTATGCGAAAACCATATTAAATGATGGAAATGAAGAGAAATTTTTATGTAATAATGAAGATAATTGAATTACTGTGTCAGTTTGTCGCTATGTAGAATTGTTACGTATTTCGATGAAAAAGTATTTTATGATATAAATTCAAAGAAACAATTTCATCATTTATTCTTCGGTTTATCGTCAGAATCTTTACAGAAAATTTTTGGAAGAATACTTTAAATATTATTAACAACTCCTCGATCTTATTCCCCAGAGAAGTGTATTGTTATTTCATAAAACCTTCAATATAATAATAGATCCTCTAGAAAAGGAGCAAGGAGTTTACACGGAAAAGACACCGGGGGATCGGGTGGTTTAGAACTTTAGATTTTCCTCGCTGGGACCCGACTACCCACTACTTCTCCATAACGGGTCGGTACATGAATAGCAAAATTCGACCAATCGGAACTTAAAACCCATCAGTATACCCTGTAAATTTTGGCATGAGTGCCATCTCTCTTTTCGTTGTTTTTACTCATTACGAATTTCCATGCAAGGATTTCTCGAAGGGAAATTGATTAAAAAATCATCCACTATGCGTAAAATAATACATGGACAATTTCTTCAAGTATAGACGTTCAAGAATTGTTCCAAAAATATTGGTTACTCATATGAGAATATGAAGTTCAGTGTGAAAGACAGAAGTGTTAAAGAGGGTAAAACCTACGAAAATTAAAAAGAACATTTCGTTGGGACAGTCTAATACGCCTCAAAATGGAGTTTAAAAACAAAAGCTCACGATTTTCTGAAAGCTATGAGTGGATGAAGGACTATCGGTCACGCACGTCACTTGCACAGCGTGTTATACAAACAAAATCTGCTATGTTCCCTCTCACTAAAACATCATTCATTACTAGGCTGAACATAATGGTTTAAGTGGGTCTCCTTATTTATCACTTTTTATTCACTTCAAATGTTGCTGTAAACTCGTTATGTCCTGAGTTAGTCTGGTACATCAAAGTTCTTTCGGCGTATTTAAATCCCGAGTAAAACCATTCGATCTTTAGAAAATAAGTGTTGCGTCATGTGTGTTCAAAAAATAAAAGGAATATTGTTATTTCGCAGGTTGTATTAGTCAGATTTGCGCAATTTTTCGTAGTTATGTTGGTAAACATGTCTTAAACGCATCTGTACACTGGTAGCCAAATTAGGGCTCTATTGACCTTGCCGTTGACGAACTCTAAAGTCTCAGAAAGAAAAAGAAAAAAGGAAGCCATATTGGATGATTAGCCTGTCGTCAGTTGTGAACAAGGTTACGTGTGTTTGTTTGCGAGTGGCGATTTTTGATTTGTTGAAAAAATGGATCAGAGAATTTGCATTAAATTTTGCTATATAAAAGGAATAAAATGTAACGAAGTTTTAGAAATGTTGAATATTGCTTTTGGGGAGTCCGCTATGAGTAAAACAAAGGTTTACAAGTAGTATTAGCATTTCCAAAATAGTCGTGAAGACGAAGACGACGAGCGTTCTGGATGCCCCAGTACCTCAACAACCGATGAAAATGCGGAAAAAGTGAAAGAAATGATTTTGAACGATCGCCGAAACACAATGAGAGAAGTTGCTGATGATTTGGGCATATCAATTGGCTCTTGCCATGAAATTTTTTCGAATGTTTCGGATATGAAACGTGAGACAGCAAAATTTGTGCCAAAGGTGTTGAATTTCGAGCACAAACTGCGAATGGAAGAAGCGCAAGAGTTGTTAAATGAAGTCAACAATGCAGAACTACTGAAACGTGTCATAACTGGTGACAAATCATAGGTGTACAGGTATGACGTCGAAACTAAGGTTCAAATGTCCCAGTGGAGGTATTCGGGATCGCCAAGACCAAAAAAAGCTCGGCGAGTGCGGTCAAAAGGTTATGCTCACTGATTTCTTCGATTTTAACGGCATAGTGCACATGAGTTCTTGCCAAAAGGTCAAACAATCAATAAGTAGTACTACCTACAAGTTTAACGCCTTTGCGGGAAGCAATCCGAAAAAACGATAATGCACATGCACACACTTCATTGTTTATTCGTGAATTTTTAGCGAAAAATACACTGTAATGATGCCCCAGCCTCCATACTCGCCTGATATGACCCCGTGATTTCCTCCCAAAGATCGAGTTCCCGGAGTGTTTCAGGGACTGGAAGAAGTACATAATATCTAATGGGGACTACATTGGAAGTGGTAACATTGTTGTAAATGAATAAATAAAATCCTTTCCAAAAAAGTACAATTCCAGTTACTTTTTGAATACACCTCGTATATATATTTGAGGCTTTAGGACTCGCCAACATCAACGTTAGTCGAAAATCAAGTCTAAAATATCATTATTAAATACTTTTATTAGTAAAACATTTTATTAATGTTTTAGAATGCGTAAGACATGCATAGAAAACATGTTTTTTTAAATTCATGCAGCTGTTTAGAAGTCTATCTTTAACCCAGCCTTTCCCCACTTCATATGGGGTCGGCGAATGGGGACGGATATATGATGCTTCATTTAGTTTTGGCTAGGGAATACTAGAGTGCCGGATGCCCTTCCTGCACTGAAGCGGTGATTATGAATCACATGGGTGAATGATTATGACTGAATGTTGTGGTGGAATGATAGGCAGGGGAAACGGGTGAACCCCGAGAAAACCTGCCGCTAACACCGCTCCGTCCACCACCTCGGATTCTACTTGGATCGGACCGGGTTTGAACCGGCGTCAGAGCTAGAAGGCGACTGCGTTAGGCACTACGGTCGCCTTGTTTAGAAGACTATATCGAAGTTATATTTATTTATTACATTAATTTATTTCATTGTTATTCTATTTTTATTTCTCATTTTTCATCTTGTATACTCTTGTTCGCTCCCTCTCATTTGTCATTTCTGTGTTGTCTTTTGTAATTTCCTCGAGACTTCGCTGCCTTACTACCCATATGATCCCATCCCTATCTACAGGGAGAAAGGTGGTATTCAACCGTCTAGCATTTCATTGCATCCTTTATTTCTTTAATGCTGGTTATATACCTTTAAAATTCATAATATTTCATCTCTATCAATCACTGCCTTCCCTAATTCTCTCACTATACCTTCGGTCCTCATCTGTCGTATGTACTCCCTTTTCGGTCCGTAAAGTGAACACTCCCAAAAAACATAATTCCTTGTCTCTTCTTCCATTCCACAATAACATGTCCCGTCGTTGATCAGTCCGAAACGCCGCAAATAGCTTTTGAAATCATCGTGTCCAGTCAAAAACTCCGCTTCTGGTAGTCCTGGTCGAAACCATCTATTCTTTTCTGCGAAGCGTACATCAGGCATTGAGGTGTAAAGTAGCCTCCCTTTCTCAGATTTCTCCCAGCGTATTTGCCAGGCCATGAACAATGTCCCCGTTATTTGCTTTTTCCCATCCCTTTTCGTGCGATGTCAATGTTTTCCCATCCAGAGCTATTTTTCCTTCCACGCATGACAGCTCGAAGCATTCATTACTGTATAAACATATCTACTGGCAAGTCTCCCACCAGTACATTCAGCGCATCACTTGATATTGTCCGATAAGTTCCACTTAATCTTATCAAACACATTCATTTGCCATTGTTTCACATGCCTGAGGACTTTATACCATGTTTCACAACCATAAGTCAGCATTGGAACCATTACTCCCTTATACAACTGAAGCATCTGTTTTCTACCGATGTTAAATTTATTCATTCCAACTCTCATGAGGGAGTAGAAAGTTTTCTCTATTTTCTCTTCTGCGCACTTTATATGTCCTTCAAATTTTAAGTCTTGATCCAGTTTTACCCCCAAATATATATGCTTACTTTTTATCTTCATTTTCATTCTCTTTAATTTTATTACTTGTTCTTTCTTTTTTACGTTTATTTTCCCGTAAACCATGGCCAGTGTCTTATCTGCAGCAATTTCCAATTTATTCTGTCTAAACCACTCTTCGCATTTCAATAATATTCTGTTCACCTCTGCTTTCAATTGTCGTCGTCCTTTTCCTTCCACAAATATCAACACATCGCCTACATATGCATAAATTTTGCATCCTTCGTCTCGTACTGCTTGTAAAAGTCCATTAATAGTCAAGTTCCAAAAAAGTGATCCCCCATGTGATCCTTGTTGACAGCCCTTGTCTGCTTCCCAGTGAATCTGTTTCTCTCATTTCTAGGTATGAAATCCTGTCCTCGAAATTGCTCGCCAAGATATTATAGATGTAAGCATTTATCCTATTTCTACGCAGTTGGTCCAACACTCCACCCCGTTGAACATTATTAAATGCACCATTTATATCTATAAAGATTGCCATCCCCAATTTGGACCGTCGTTCGACAATCCATCTAGTCAGTGTCCGTAGCGTATCTTGTGTTGATCGTCATCGTCTAAACCCATATTGGTACTCGTCAAGAAGTCCTTTTGTCTCCACCCAGTCTGTGACGCATCCCACTAAAATAACTTCCCGAAGCATGGTAATAAACATATTGGGTAATAAGCATTTGCGTCGTCTGTCCGTCCTTTCCCCTTATGAAAGACTCTAATCTTCGCTATCTTCCATTGCTTTGGGAAGACTCCCGTTCGTTAGCAAACGTTAAATAACTTTATCAATTTTGACTTATAGGATAACTTGCTCGTATTATCTCATTCGTCACCCCATCGAATCCTGACCTCTTCCCTCCACTAAGTTGTTTTACGAACCTGTCAACTTCGATCTCTGTGAACTCTTGCGTGTCATTTTCACCCACCACCATTCATCCCCATGTCTTCTTCTGTCCATCCCATGGTAACATATTTTCCAATAACTTCAATCATGTGTCTCTCCAGCCTCCTGTCTTACTCTCCCTGTCTTGCAAAGTACTCCATATCTGCCTGGTTTTTATCTCTCCCCAAGCTATCAGGATTGGCACTCCTCATATATTCTTCCTTACAATCGTCACATACTCTTCCCACGCTTCAAGTTTACACTCTTTTATTCTTCGCCGAATGCAGGGTTTTACGGTATTCGTCCTCCTCCCTTTCCGTTGGCTGTCCTTTCCTCTTGGCTTACTGTAATTTTCTTCTTGTTCTAGCTTGTTTCTTCGTCAGCTCCTCCAGATCTTTCTTCCACCAAATTTTCCTCATCCTTCCCTTTGTCCTTCGCTTCGGTGCATACTCCGCCGGTATTCTCAAGATCATTAGGTGTATCGTGTCCACACAGTCTTCCAGTACCTCCTCGTTCTGTCCTCAATCAATATCAGATAGTTTCCCATGAAGCCGCTCTATATTTATTTTCTCCGATTCCTTGGTTCTATTGTTACCCACTCTCCGTGTTGCGTCACCATCTCCAAGAAAATATACCCCTATGGTCAGAATTTGTCACACCATTACCTGTGTGCCACCCTTGTACGTTCCTAACGGTTGCTCTCGTCTCACGGTTAAGTATATCACAGATTGTCCTCTGTTGCATTGGAATATCATCTCCCCACTTCTATTAACTCTTTCCAAGCCGTTCTTATAATTGATATCAAGCATTTTTCCATTTCCGTCTGTCTTAATATCTCCCCACAAACTGGAGCGTCCATTCCCATCAAGGTAGATGACAAGTTTCTCTGCTTTGTATGCATTTTTTTATTTGCTGCAACATTTCCATCTGCTGTTTACATTTTTTTCTTACTGCAGAGATATCCATTCACCACTACTATATCTTCAGTTCCTATTCGAACCTTGCATGTCACAATGTACTGCGTGCAAAATTATCGTATCTTCAATACCTCAAAGTCAGGGCTAAGTATTAGTACCCCTGTAGATATGCTACGTCAAATGAATTCCCTTCCATAAACGGAATTTTTTCTCGAGATGCAAGTATCGATCTTTGGACATTTTGCTGCATAAGTTTTATCTGCATATTCTGTTCGATTTTGTAAAATCTTTTGAGCTGCAATGTACTCTGGGCAGGTGGTATCGTTGACCCTGTGGTTGCTTTCTAAACCTTTACGTGAACAGTTCACACACTTGGCATCCTTTCCCTTCGTCGTACAAGCTTCGTACCTGTGACCCACTTGCGCACAGTGGCTGCACGTATCTTCCTTCTGTCAGCAGCTAACCGCGGTGTGCCCGTTCCTGTGACATCGGTAGCATCGCTGATACCTGGCTCCCACATCGACTATCCGTATAGTCGCCACTAACGTCCCATTCTTGGTGAAATCTTCCTTTTTGTCCATCCCTTTTAGATTCTGTTAAACTATTCTCTCCATAATGTCTCCCTCATCTACATCGCTCCTTATTCCATGTATGGTGAGCCTTGGTTTCCTCATCTTTGGTCGTTGTGTCCGTACCCCATCCTCACTCCCTAGCGTTTCTAACTTTTGGATTTCCCTCTCTGACTCTCCAATGACAATCAGTTTTTTTTTTGTTTCTACTCTCCCTCATACCACGTATATTTACGTCTTTGCGTTTCACTATATTTTCTACAGCCTCCTTAACTGAAAATTCTTTTCCACCCTCATCCAACGTCGTCTCCACTATCAGGACGTTCTTCTCCCTCCTTGATTCGTATCATTTGAGTACTTCAGAGTAGGTTTTCTCTCCCTTGTCACAAGTTACCAGGGTCTCTATTATTTTGTCCATTCTCCCTTACTTCACGTAATATGCGTTCCTCGCGTTCATCATTCACAGAATTTTCCCGGTCCATCTCCAGTCTCTTCTCGAACTCATCCAACCTCCTGCACATCATTTCCTCCCATGCCGAATGCACGTCGTGCATCCTCGTATATTATTCCATCGTTCATCGATTACAATCACTACCCTTTCCTTAATATTCTCTAGTCCGGTCATCGATAATTCTAAGATTTGGTCCTTCTAATTTCTTTCCTAAAGCAACCATTTGAGCCCTAGCATTATTTAAACTTTCCAGTTCCTCTAACCTCTCCTTCAACTGTTTATCCTCCTTTTTCGTTTCGACAATCACTCGACACAAATCCTTAACTCCGTCATGCACCTGTTGTTGCAGCTACCCTGTTAATTTCATGAATTTGACTCCTTCAAATATCTCTTGCAGCATCTCGTAGGTGTGAATGTCCCATACCTGGTGTCCCTTTCCCTCCAGTTGTTCACTGTTTCTGTACCGTCTTGTCCTTATGGCCATCCTCTCCTCGTCATCCTCTCTTCGCGATGTAACAGCATGTACTATATCAAATACTTTGCCCTGTTTCTGCACACCCTACAGTATATTATCCATCTTTTCTGTAGTTCCTCAACATTACGGAGAAAAGTTTATCTTCACATGGCTTTCTTTCCATAACACTTATTTTATCCAAAAGTATTTCTTTCTAACTTCTTTCTGGTATCGTGGCATTGTCTCTGAGCCCTGAATGCGTTCTAAGACGTCACTATCTTTTTGTAATACTCGACCTAGTTCTGCACGCCCTCAACAGATGTCGCTTATATCTAAGTCAAGACCATTCTATCGAGTTTCATATGCAGGGAACCGTGAATGACAGATGACGATCGCCCTTTAAGTTCCCCGTTGCTGATCGTTCGCTGTGGTTATCAGCTACTGCGCTGTGGAGCAGCCTGGGTGCGGCACTAACAGGCACTTGTAGCCTGCTTGAAGCGCTCATTCTTTGATGGCGTGTTAGGTTAAAAATTACCTCTCGGAAGTACCCTTCTGTTTCCCAAATGCAAGATTATATGTTTTATTTTCCTAAGGATTCGTACGTCGTAATACTGGGAGCTGTTTTCAAGATTGGCAGACGCATCGCAGACATTATGTTAATCATTTTAAAAGGGCAAATCATCACTTGCCTGCGGAATTTTGGTTAAGATAAATGAATAAAACCTTTTGATTTTGGTTAAGAAATGCTTCTCGTTACGAATTGAAAATTTTTGACTGCATAACCGCCTCAGGGTGCGTACTACACCTTCATACAGATTAATTTAAAATACACAATAACCTGGGAACAGTAGAGAAATTAATTCTAAACAATGTAGGAACAAAAAAATTAAAGAAATATATACAAGAGTTTTTCTCATTCTGTTAAGCGTCATAGTTCGTTGAAAGTAACGCCATGATCTCCGAAATCCGGAAAACATGCATTATTCGTTAAATAACTGGAAAATTGGGTTTCTCGCTCATCAAAGACCGCATCTCGGACCTTTCTTAACATGCATAAAAGACCATTGAAATGGCTTTTTGTTTACTCGCTGCCATGAAAAACAACAGTTGACAAAAACAAAATTAGTGCGTTCTCTACTACAAAAAAATTCACAATTAGGCTACCAAAAATTGTTTTCTTTTCTTTGTAAGTAATTTAAGTAAAGCCGGTCTTAATGAAAATCAAAAAGTTTTATTCATTTATACATACACATACATTTATATATACACATACATTTCTGCAGTTCTACATCATTGTGCCTTAGCCGGACTCCACTTTGCGACTAAATGAATAAAAAGATATAGAAACAAAATTAAGACTTCGACTTATTTTTATCAATTTTTAACGTTAGATGATTTCTCCCGCGAACTGTCCTCCTCATGGCTCTCTGTATCGTGGGTTTCCATGATGTCTGTGTAGCTGGCACCCCCACTTTGTGAGAAAATGAAATAAACTATTACATAATTTTTTGCTAATTTCGTCCGCTAATGAACACTTTTGTGCACATTCGGTACTAGAAGAAAATCGATAACAAAAGTGGGAGTATTGGCGAAACGTTCACTTTGCACCTTCACCTACTAAAAATTAAGGCTACAGAAAAAACATCTACGCTGCAATTTTGTGGTAATTATGTGCTCCGTGAGAGCAAAAGAATAATTTTGTGCTCTTACGGAAAACAAAAAAATGGATGACAAATATTGGGATGCTAGCGGAACATTCACCTAGCACCCCCACCTACAGTAAATCAGGCAGGATAATAACAATTACACTATAATTTTGTGCTAATTATGTGGGGGTGCTAGGTGAATATTCCGACAGCACCCCCACATTTGTTATCTATTTTTTCTGGTTTCCAAATGAGCGTAAAATTATTAAATAGCGGACGAAATTAGCACATAATTATAAAATAGTTCATTTTATTTTATAACAAAGTGGGGGTGCCAACTACACAGACGTGTATCCATGGCTGCTTAGTATACGCAGTTAACACCTCGCACAGCAAAATCAGATAGAGAAAGATGAGCGCCAAAAAGCCCCCTTCACAGCGCGACAGTGATGCTCTTAAGAGGTAACCCGGCGGCACGAATAGTCTGTATAGCGCTAACTGTTTTGTTGCAACGAAACAGCTACGGCTTCCACCTCAGACAAACAACTCCACTTGGGAATCTCCCTATCGCTTCGTTGCAACAGTGCTAACACTTCTGCAAACTGTCGAAACAATTGATAACAGTTTAGTAAATTGTTCTTGTAACCTGCTGAAACAATTATGAAATGCATGTCTTCGGAAATACTCAAAAATTCGACACGTCTGCTCAAAGCCTCTCTACCTGCTTGCAGCTGATCGTTCAACGTAACCTCACCAAATTAATTTCCTTGTTGAATTAATTTCCATAGCCACATCGTCTGTTGTGGTTTTAATCCTTTATGCCCCACTACACGACTCTTCGGTGGACGCTTTATGAATTGCTAAGCAGAACCATGTAATTAAATCTCGAATCCGTAACAATGGCGACACTAATTTCGATATGAGCGAAGAAAACGTACCAAAGGGGTTTCGTTGCTTTCATTGTTGGTCGCAGCGTTAATCGCAGTGTCGACATAAGAACCCTCATTAGTCATTATGTGAATGTTACCGTCGCGATACTCTTCTCTTTCCTCTGATTGCTGCTCCAACATAATCGTACCCAACTCAGTGTACACACGGTCCATCACCGGGTAAAAGAATTAGCTGATAAATACTACTAAAATAAATACAATTTGTTCCAAAATGCTACAATTATCAAGGTGTTATTAGCATTATAAAACAAATATTTTATTTATATAATATAGATTGTACTATATTATATACAATTGATATATTTATTTAAAATTAGGACCTATGAATAAAAAATAAAAAGGGCTCTAATGACCTTGCCGTTGACGAGCCATAAAGTCCCACACAAAAAAAGGACATAAAATTAATATTGTAATGGTACAATGAATTACTTCACCCACACTTCTCCAAGTTTATATCAATCAAGGGTGCACCCTAAAGAGGAGGTATTGAAGAGGCTTTTGCACGTACGTCCTCAAATCTCTAATTATATTACTAGTGAATGTGGAAATGTGAAAGAATGAATGAGCAAAAGAATAGAAATCCTGATTGGTATAAATTATGACATTCAAAAAATTGTCTTGCACGGAATTTATTACAAATAAATAAAAAACTAGTATTTTGTATTATTACTTTAACTAATTACAATTAGCAATATTATTTAAAAGTATGCTGACCATATTACAGAAAATCAATCTTCAAAAACAGTTTTGCACTAAGTCGTCATTATTGCTTGTGTTAACAAATTTATTTCATATTTTTACTTAAAAAGGGGACATTCTAATGCGTTTTGAGAGGAAACGTTTTGCTGATGAGTTTTTTGTTTTACACAATCTGAAGCACATCACACTACGCCCAGTTATTATACGCGCCAAAAACCTCCAGATAATCATAAACTACGAAAATTCCGAAATTGAAAATATAAAACTACACTTTACAATTCCGATGTTAATTTTTTTATACAATTCACAATGTAAAGGCAACTCACCTTCACGTGATTCTTGAGGTGGTCCTTGCGATGGAAGGTACGCTCGCACACGGTACAGCGATAACGACGCTCATCCGAATGGATGAGTACATGCCGTACCAACTTAAACTTGGAGGAGAAGGCCTTGGAACATTGTGAACACTCGAAGGGCCGCTCACCAGTGTGAGAGTACATGTGCTGACTCAGTTTGCCCGGACTCCCGAACGCCTTGGAGCACACACGGCACACGTGGCGACCAGCTGTTCCAGGTTCACCAGTACCACGTGCACCACGCCTTCCGCTACTGCCAACCACAGTTCCTAGACCCGAGGGACCAGCCACGGCTGACTGCTGTGGCGGTGTTCTTGGGGATTGTAACTCAGGAGTAGGGGTGGGGGGAAGAGGTTCTTGTGAAGACGAGGGTTGCGTCGCCTCCGCGTGACTAGAAGGTGCCGCAACCGCGGCCGCTGCGCGTTGAAGGTTCTCCTCGTTCTTCACATCTTTTTTGGAACGCATTATCGACGGGGATGACTGTCCGAGCGACTCTGACACGGTCGGAACGGAGCCTGGTCGCTTCAGAGGCCGGCGTGGAGACATCTGTGAGAGTGAAGTGACTCTCATCCCCTGGCGCGAAGTGCTAGGGAGGCTCCAGTCACCAACGAACACTTCCCTTGGAAGTGTTGAGGTCGGTATAGAGGCAGTAGGCAACTGGATATCTACACGCGCCGGGTTACGTCCCCCGGTTAGGTTCCCGGTATCGGGCGTCGGACCACTCGTCCGAGTAGGGTAGCGAGGCGGCGGCGTGGTTGCCGCTTCCTCACCTGAGGTAGTCATTGCTTCCGTCACTGTCGGATTTTCGGGGGTGTTGGGGGTCGGTACACCGAAGGGATCATCGTCTTCACTAGGGGTTGACATAGCGGAGCGTTGTGACTGGGTGAGTTGGGAAAGAGTTGCAGCGCGCCCTACTGCCCGCCGGCGGACCGGCGTGCGGGAGCGAGAAGCGGCGGGGGCGCGGGTGGAGGCCGTTGTCAGGGAAGGAGGTCGCACCGACGTGGGGGCGGCGACACCAGTAATGCACTTGCACAACGCCCGCTCTTCACCAACAGAAGCTGCGGAAGGCGGGAACTTGCGCAGGCGAACTGCACGTCGGGTTCCAGAGGCGGGGGCGGTCGGCGTCGACGACGAATTCCCGGACGGCTCCGGTGGCAAACGCAGCCGACACACGGGGCAGACGGCCGCGACAGGCAGCGCGGAGGTGGGGGCTGCGGCGATGGGACGCGGTCGCAGCCGGCGGGCGCCACGAGGGGCGGCGTCGACAGCGATGGGCGAGGTCGGCTGCGGACCCTCCGGAGGCGACGGGGTCGAATCTGGTGATCACACTGTTGTTACGGCGCGTGGCAGAGATGGACCACGGACAGACAGGATATGGGAACTTTGTGGTGGGTAACATAAGATTCAACGCATAGCTTGATGCTATCATGTGAAGTCAAAAAAATTATCATATTTTATTCGGGTAAAAAAAAATAAACAAAAATATCTGAAAATAACGAACAAAAAAATGAGTCTACCAATTTGAGTCAGAAACAATGAAATATTTTTTACTAAGATTTATATATTAAAATATATGCAATGAATTTTTAAGGTCTTCTTTACAGCTACATGTTTTGCAAGTAATGTAATGCTCGGTTAGTTAAAGTGATTGTATACCATATCATAACTATAATTTTAATGTAGTACTAAATATTACGTGCCGTAATAAAGCAAGATTGGTGCAGAGAAATAGTGCTAGGCTTTTAAACCACTGAAAAGAGATGTGGTTCAAAACCACTCTCTGTTAATATTTCTGTCTCGCACAATTTTGATCAACAAATTCAATAATGGCCAAGTATTGGAATGAACAAAATAAATGATCAGAATACACAATTAAATCATTAAATTCATGTGAGCTAAGCCACGAGTACTCAGCTAAAGTAATTCATAAAATATTTTACAAGGCAAGTTTTTGTCATCATTCATCACAACGTAAATAAGCTTCAACGTTCTAACTTTCTACCTGAACACCAATAATTCAGTGAACGATCTGACTCCACTAGCTTTATTTTACTGCTCTTTCGAGCAGTATATTTCTGCCTCGACTTGAGAAACATGTGGTTAAACAGAAGCAGCTTCAACAGTAGTAAATTTCTGTAAGATCGTACTGACAAAGAATAGAATTAGTCTCATTTCTGTGGCAGTAGAATATTGCAAAAATAACAGTAAAATGAAGCAAGTGGAGTCATAGCCTGACACATGAGACTGTGTGCTGGTGTACACAGTTTGAAAAACGCTGCTCCAGTACATAGATAGCCATTGTAATAACATTTTACTGTATTGTGTGAACAAGCGTAAGAATGATAGAAGAGGTTTGTTGCAAGACTCCAAATTAGCCTGCAAAAATGTTGTTAAATAACTGATGAACCAAAGTGTTACATGTTTGTCCAACAGAAAATACATTAAGTGCAAGTTGGACCACAGGAGGAAACAACAAGAAATGTTTTATAATGTGGTATTAATATTAATTACATTAAATTACTCAACAATAAAAAACTAACCATATTCATATCAATTTTATTTTATTACTTTTTAATAATAATAACAATAATATTAATAATAAAATTAAATTAATAACAACAATAATAATATTAATATTTAATTTTAATGTTTCTGCACTCCAAGGTCAAATCATGAAAATCACCCCCCTAAAATAAGAAATAAAAATTAGGTTGTAGATATAATATCTACCATATATAAAAAACAACAACAACAATATATTGATAGATACTTCACAATCAAATCTTAAATAAGTTTTACTGTTTCCATATTTAAAACTAATAATTAATTACACTGAATCAAATTAAGTCCAAACAGTTGTGGTAATTTTACACATACAAATAAATTTCTCAATTCCCCTAAACTGGAAATTGCTGATGGTTAAAACTCTGATTGATCATTTAGTTGCATTCCACATGCTCTTTATTTTCCAGTATAATGTAAAGTATATGATTGGAAATTTTTAGAAAAGGATTACATTCTTTGAAAATGAAATAGGGGAAGTTAATGAATTATTGAAACTAACTAAGCTTTACCCACTCGCTAATCAAACTGTTGAAAAGGAAAAAAGGGTTAACCAACTAGCACCCCAGTACAAACACCTCAATTCACATGCCTAACACAACACAACTTATATCACCTATTTCACAGTGTGTGCAACTATGCACCCAAACACCTTGTGTTCATTAAAAAGTGGTGAAACAAACTGCACAACACTGCTCTTCTAAGCATAGTACTGTTTTATCAATTAACACTTATTTAAAGTGAGAGGGGGAGTTAAAAGTGAAACATACTGATTTATAAAGTGAAAAACGGCAAGTCAGTACTCACCCACTCACAACAACAAGCACTGGGGGGATAAGACATCTTTGGCACCACACATGGGGTACTGTTTGTGCAAATAGCAACCAGTGGTGGATCCAGGAATAACCCGAGGGGGGAGGGGGGGAAGAATGTACTCTAATGTAACACATCCACCAGAATAAAGAGGGACAAGTCTATGAGAATGTCCTTTGCAATATCTAACCTTGAAAAGGCTGGTGCAGCCTGAACAAGTACCATATCTAAATTTGTAACTGGCAAACAATGTCCTTAGCTGATCCTCAACCTGCAAACACATGCCCTTAGCTGACCAATCCAAATGCCACAGAGTGGCGCTTGCACCACTGAATGCAGTGGAATTTTGACACATGTGAGATGTTTTGTTTCATAATTATGGTGAAGTTATTATCTTAGTTGTTACAACCAGAAAGTTAGATCTTTTAAATTGCAGCATTTTTTATTTGCACAATAAATTAAATATGTACAATCTACTATGACGAATGTAAGTTAATCAGGAGTGTAATTGTGTGGATAAAGAAAAACAAACTAGTAATTAATAAGTGAAAACTTTCCCAGAGCAAACAAGAAAAGGAATAGTCATTGGGTGCAAGTGCAACACCTCATTTTCACATAAAACATTCCACATCACTCAGATAGATAAATTTATGTCCACCTGCAGATGAGCGCCTGGCAGAAGAAATGAAGACTGGAGGTTAAATGGAACCATATTCTTACATTATTGAAGTCCCCCACTCTTGGTGTTCAGTTTTGTTCTCAAGGACAGATTCTTGGGGAAAAATTGTGTTTGGATTTACAAAATGTAATTACAAAATCTCTGTAATTACAAAATTACAATATTTTGGTAGAAATTCTACAGATTAATAAATTGTAATACTGTTTAATAATAGTTTTTCAATATATTTAAAAGTAGAGTTGTGTATTTTTTAATAATATAATTATTATGTAGTGTGGAAAATGCTCTATCTTGTCTTATTAATCTATGAAAAATTTGATATTTGATGATTATGAAAAGATAAAGAATAAGATCAATATTGAAGCTACTAATCTAACAAAAATGTTAGTAATAAAATTAATTTTAATTTACTAAAACAGCTCTGTCTAGGGGAACGTTTTTTGCAGTTCACAAGTAATAGTACATTTTACATAAAAATTTTATCAATCATTGGGGGGCCTAACTTTGCATTATATATCTGTGTTGTCAGAATTAATATTTGATGTGGCATATCTGGTGAGAAAAAAAAAGAGAAAAAATGGGGAAAAATTGTGTTTGGATTTACAAAATGTAATTACAAAATCTCTGTAATTACAAAATAAAAACATTTATTACACTACTATAAATATTACATTTCTTTTAATATTAGAAACCTACATTTAATTTTTACAGCTTAAAATACTGTAAATTTAAATAAATAAACTTTGTCAAAAAAGCAGTTACAAACTGCGCATGACCACTTGGAGGATAATAAACTAATTTTACTCTCCAGAAGCATGCAAGGTGTTGATGCGGATCAAAATATCAGGTACAAACAAATAAATAAATATAACTAATTAGCTTTATTCGTCAGGAAACGTTTTGCTAAACCCTATACTGTGCCAGTCCAACCGAAAGTGCCTAGAAAATGGCCAGTAGGCTAAGATAAGTTGCACTAAAACATATTTCCTTTCAAACATGTTGCACCTGAGACAAGTCCCCGTCCCATCTGTGACAAATCCCTGGCCCACCCAAGATAAACTAGAGCAGCAACATATAACTATAATTTTCAATAGTTTGGTATTATAGGTAGGATAATCATAAAAATAATTGTTAAAAAAAATATAACCAGTGATTTTAAAACGAGTGCATAATACATGGAGATAATAAAAAAAATGGTAGATGTTCAAAGCTGGTCCAATTTCTGTACTACTTGTGAATTATTAATTATGTATTGAATTATTAATTATGTTTTGTGCAAGGTTCAGGTCATGCGGCTTGCACTCCTACCTAATTGTGACTTGGGTAAGGAAATCAGAAAGGAAGGGTGGCCAAGGAACTTATGGCACCGAACCGACATTTGTCTGGAGTATGTGAAAGATACCACAACTGAAAACTTCACCCCGTTCAGCCAAGCAGGATTTGAACCCACACTACCACTCGGTGTAATCATAGAAGCAAAGACGCTACCACTAGATCACCACTGTCTGTGAATAGAAGGTTTTTAACTTTTAATGTTCAAAATCAGAAGGAAAGATATTATAACTATTCTTTTGCTTGCCACCCAAGAATTAAGGTGCATGCACATGGGGTTAGTTTCAATGCAGCTTCAAGGTGCTGCAAGCATACTAGTCTCGTGTTAACTCAGAGAAGCCGAACTTTATGGATAACAGAGGAAGGAGAGTGGTGAGTTCATTAGCAAGACACTTAAAAACGCTAGCAGCTTTGAGGCTTCCCAAGACTTCTGATGGATCAAAAGAGGGACATGATAAAAACATCATAATAAAACCCTTTAGCAATGTAAATATTGATTTAAAAATTAAAATTTTGAACGAATATGATCCAGAAGTCATGGATCCTTACTGTGAAATTAAAATTCAGTTATATTATATAGTA
>NNCF01126607.1:132055-188527 GCA_002313205.1 Laupala kohalensis | reverse complement strand
CATGTATCTGAGACCGCAAGGTTTTTACCATTGGCTAGATCCACTAACCTTCTTCCGTTATTGTTAGTATTTTCGTGTATGGTATACGGTCCACATGCTGGTAGCACATAACTTTCCTTGCCCACCTGGGCATTGAAATCCCCCAATATGACTCTCATGTCATATGATGGTATAGTGTCGATGACTCTCTCTAATTCAGCGTAGAAAATCTCCTTTACATCATCCTCCTTCTCCTCTGTAGGGGCATGTACAGATACAAATGTAACATTATAAAATTTCATCCTAAGTCTAATGAGACAAATTCTTTCATTTATTAACCTATAATCTATCAAACTGTGTTGTACCCTACCACTTAAATAGAACCCTGTGCCAAATTCATGTTTTCCTTCTTCTTTCCCACTATATACAATTGTGTATTTTCCTTTAGATTCCACACCCTTCCCGATCCACCTAATCTCTTGCAGTGCACATATATCCATTTTAAACTCTGTCATTTGCTTTTCTAGTTCCTTTACCGCCCCCTTTCTGTATAATGTTTTAACGTTCCAGGTTCCAATATTCATTACCTTATTCAATTGCCTATTTCCGTCATACTTGGGATTCCATTTCCGAGGCTTCTGAGTTTTCCTAACCTTAACATTTTTTACAGAGATAGGGTGTCAACCTAAACCTAACCCCCTGAGATCCGGAGGACCAATGATTTTTGGTCGAGGTTTACTCCCCTAGGGCGGTTGGTTCCACTACACCTACAGAGGCCCCCCTCCCCCTTGGTTTTCTGTCAGGGTTTCCTTCCCTTAGCCTATGGCTCCCGTTTGAAGGCGCCGGAGACTCGCCTTTCGCCTGTTCTCGTTAGCCACAACACAATTTGGCTTAGGCAACCGACTCGCATCCGCTGCCATCTCCGATGAGATGGCGCAGAGTCGAGAAGGTACCCATGGCCACCAGCATCTCAGAATCTTGAGCTAAGGTTCTGAGAGCCACATGTTGTGTTGCCCAGGGGTCCCCACTAGGAGGTGAGAATCAGACTTGACTGACAGAGCCCTATTTAACGGGACAGCATGCAGGCACTTAACGGTATACACTTATAGGCATTGTGTATCCCACCTGCGCCATATCAGCCCATTGACCCCCTGACAACAGAATTACCCATAAGAAATTAATGCTTTTCCTTTTCACACAAGGGGTTTGCACAGGCAATGACGAAAAGTCATCAAAAAGAAAGAAAACAAATGCATTGTGGGCTTACCTGAGTTTGGAAGAGGAGCAATTCCCATACAGGCGGCATATTCCTTGGCATACCACACACGTAACTCCTCACCAACAGCTATATCCTGGGCAAAATATTTTTATTCAAGTTAAAATCACATATTCTTCACATTTACACACAAAATATTCAATAACAATTAGTTACTTTCCAACCTTGATAGAGACAAAGTAGATCCCAGCACGATACTGGAATGCTACTAAGTTCTGTTCCTTGGCACAGCGTGCCACCGCCACAAATACCATCCAATTTGAAAGCTCTTCATTCCGGTTCGTATCAGCGTTGAGCCACAATGCAGACTCCTTTGTAGAACTTTCAGAGCTACTACTGCTCCTATTGCTACTGCTATTACTGGTGAACAGCTTGAATGGCAGTGTTTGCCGACAAGTAAGGTTTGCTAACAACAGAGAGAATGATGGGTTCTGCTTGCAAGGCGGAGCTTGAAGAGGTCCAAAACGAGTGCGCCTCTGTATACACACACGACTGAACACTGACAAACCTATTAAAAAAGGTCAAACATAATTAAATTCTTTTTTTCCACTAGGAACAATTTTCAATTATGTAAAGATATTCATGAATAGACATAAGTTCCATAAATTTTCTTTTTAAGGTTTTGAATTTGGGAGACCCCATGGTGAGAGTCTCTGAAACACTACCCGTAACATGAATGAAATTAAACATATGTAAAATGAGACAGTAAAAATATGGACTTATTAGGAAAAATTTAAAAACTTATTGAATTTGTTATATAGATTATCTATGTGACCAATTTTTTTTAAGTATCAGAATACCAATAACATGAAAGGTGTGAAACCAAGCAGAGAGGCTAGATACACCTGAGTGCACTGACATATTTACTTAGAAAATAAATTTTATCCGTAAAAAGTACCATCTTTCATTAATACTTTTTTCTAGAAAACTGATTCTCAGACCAGATGCTCAGATACCAAAAAAATGCCACTCTGATACTAAAGAACAAAAGTGCAGTTTTGGAAGAAAAATTTTGTGAATATCCACGTGATATTTCACAGGTATTCTTTACCAAGCACATAATATAAGAGAAAGTTAGTGAGAAAAGACTTCATAAACCATAATGGTCATCAGAGAAGTTACTGTACAAAAATAAGTTAAGAAATATCACTCAGAATTTTCAGACACCTTGTTAATTGCAGAAGGGACAAACTTTTATGTTGCAAATCTTGTGAGTGAAAAATTTAATGTATTGTATTACAAATCATAAACTAAGCATGCTACAATTTTTGTTCAATATTCCCTTTATACTTTTTTAATATCATCAAGGGTAACTATTTATAAAAAGTATTGGCTTTATTAGTTACCCTTCATTAATTTAGAAATAAAACCCTTGTTTGCTCACAAATTTGGTGTTTCTTAAATAAATAGCCATTTTACACCGCAAGTGTTTTACCCTTAATTTTCTGCATTTGTATTATAAGCACGCTTTTTTTTCTCAAGTTAACCTTCTTTAGGATTACTAGATGTATTAAAAATTCCTCATCTTCAATTGTTGATGTTTTTGATAAACCAAAGAAATATAAAGTGGTTTACAACATACCCAACTTGGCGGATGGAAATTGTAAAGATAAAAATTATTTTTTTCCCATTGAGAGTCAAACTAAGCAAAACGGAGTATTTTCAGCAATATCAAATTGAGTCTACAGGAAAATGACTTCAGTGTATTAGTATCTTTTTGAAACTGCTCATGGGAAAGGACACAGTGACAGTCTAAAGGGCACTTAGATTAACAGTTCCTAGTATTTTTTAAATTATAATATGATAATCAAATAAAGGGCTCTAATGACCTTGATGTTGATGGGCCCTAAAGCCCCAAGGGAAAAAAATTATCAAATAAAATATCAGACAGTGTAAAGATATTTGTGGGGTAAAAATAAAATTGAGGGGATTAAATTAGCTTACACATTAGAAAAGGAAAGCAAATAATGTTGTCTTTTTAAAAAAATCACAAATGCTAACCCTATTAACGTCACTCAGATACTCCACCTCAGCATATCAAAACCTGACAGATCTGCTCACAAGAAAGTTCACTCCATTCAACATAATGAAAAACAATTGGAATGTTGCACAGGAAGAGCAATAAAAGTTTGAAAAAAATATAAAAACAGGGCACAAAAAGCATCTTTAACATCTGTGGATTCAGTTTTTACAATAACGTTTCGAAGAGTTGGTTTAAAATATTATAAATAATATTCTCTGAAGGTCAGCGAACAAAAGATAAAGTACTTGAAAATGAACATCTTGCCAAATAATTTCAAAAATAAAAAATAAAAAATATTCCCTTGTAACTTAATGACTTGTATTTATAAATGGCATGCAAATTGTACATTTTTCAAACATGGTTTTTGTAAGATGCAAGATAATCATATTTGTCTGAAATTCCAACTACTTCTAAATGATTCTTCATGGTAAAAAAATTAATATCTCTACCATTTCCATCCATGGAACACTGAGACAATGCGAACAACTTTTATAGAAGGGTAAACGATAAACAAAGACAACTATTTTGGATATTCTAATTTGTCAAGTTTGTAGTTTTCCACAATTCTGACCATGAACAGGACCTTGAAACCATCAATAAACAGATTTAAATATGTATATTAACCCTAAGTAAGCTCTACTCCTGAAGAAACTCACATATAAGACACTGCTGAAAATGTTAAAACAAGTAGAAACGAAACACAAATTTTCTGTGCTAGCTTCATACACTTCACATAAATCGAATGGAACATCAATAATTTAGAGTGAAAAACCCAAAACTAAACTGTTAATTTTTCAGGAGTTGAGAAAAATTGGCCACATTTCACATCATTTTAAAAATTCACCTCTCAGGAACTAAAAAATAAAATCCTATCAAATTTGAGATATAATCTTATATCCATAGATAGAACAAACTCATAGAATTTCTTTAAAATATGTAACAGTGGGTTATATTGCTGGATGATTTGACATGGAATGACCCTACACTTAATGTATTTTAATTACATAATCAATTCTTAAAATACAGTGTAAAATACTTAATTAGCATACCTGAACTATTTTAGTAGCTTCCTTGCATTAGTCTTTAAAATGCATCAGTACACCATCAGTTTCCTCATTACACTATTGTTATTTGATTAGTCAGGCGATTGGGAATTTTTTCTACCTTGATTAAGTACAAATTAAGTACATGACTTATCCTTTGAGTTAAAATTTCAAATTGAAAAAATTAGGATTTAACCATCAAAATAAAATTAACTCTTTATTCCCTAGTAAGTGTTCATTAAGAAAAATCAAGTCATTATAATATTAATGAATAAGTAATCAAGGGTCAAATAAATATAACAATAACAGCAATCACAGAGATACTTGCTGTCAAAAAACATTTATTACTAATATAATTTTTCAATATCTTTTATATTTGCAAAATATGTTTAGTAATGTGGTTGTAAGATGTCATCTATAAATGACAGGAATAGAAAATTGATGAAAACATAGTTATTCCAGTTAATATATTATAATAATTGAAACTAAGGTCACACCTTGTTTACTGTCAGCTGATGACTTGAATTCCAAAACTGAAGGCAAAGTTTGACGAGCTCGACTCACAAAAGGAGAATCGGGAACAACATAAAGTATTCCGTGCTTATTGCATTCACCAGAATTACTGTTTCCACAATCATCACACCCTGTACATAAACAAACATCAGATGTAATTGAAAACTTCATTTGTCAATTACTATAATCAGAAAACTATAGTTATACAGAAGTTACTTTCATTGTCTCAATAAACTTAAATCCATTATATTCCTTTTCATCAAATGTCATAGTTGTTGAGATAGCAAGAGAAATTCTATTTTCATTAGTACATGATAATACAACCAAATATGTTTAAAAAAATTAAAAAATCTATTACTAATAAAAATTAAAGTAAAATGGATTTAAGTTCAAGTGAATCTATTAAAATATCTTCTGAACAATCAGCTGGAGATAATTTGTCTATTGTGTACAACTGACAAATAAGTGACAAAACTTAACATATAATATAAATAGAATATTATTTGAAACAATATTTTCCTAAAAATTCTTTAGCAAAACACAACTCCATTACTTGTATCCTCTACACTTGAAAATGGAACTAAATTGTGTTTCAACATTTCTCTAAATCAATTGCCCTCCTTCAATCTTAACTATTTCTGTGCAAGCAAAGGATTTGTTTAAGACATTCACAAAACAGCACTTAAAGAACCCAAAATAAATAGAATAAATAAGCTTATGCGTAATACAATTTGAAAATGTTTTGATAAAACTTTCATTTTTAACATATACTATTTTTGAAAAGAATTACTTATACAAAGATTCTGATTTTAGTTAAAATATTTGGAATGAAGTCAAGGCCAAGATGGATATTATGATTCTAACCTGTTTAAAAATATTGAAATGGTTAAATAAGAATGTCTATCTAACACTTCATACCTGTAACAAGACATAACACAATGTATGACACAAAAGACACTCACATAAGTTGGAATCATCAAACATGTCATAAGTGACTCAGTTGGCTGCTACTCCAAATGTAGGTCATCATTAGGAATCTGGAACAAAATTCACCTCAGTCCAGCTGCTTGGAGAGAAAATTACAAAGAAAAAGTGGGAATAAAACATGGTAAATACATTGCAGAATGTTACGTAAATTCTATCATAAATATCAAATGACTGACCTATTTGCCCTTTTACCATTACAAACATTAAAATATAAACTTCACCAAACGTCAAATAGAATGATAGTTGACAAGGATCTTCAAAAACATTTTCGAGAGGTAACCATCGTCAGACGCAAATGGATACAAATGCACTAAGTTGATACACTTTCCGATAACGAAGACCTTTAAATTCTATAACGTCCTTTTAAATTTGTTTTTACTTCCATCCTAATGTCTGCACGTGAGTGTCCGCAAACTTTACGTATAGTTATTGTGTCTGGCGGGTGGACAGGCGTCGTAAAATATATATGTTACCCTGCATCGTTCGATCATTTGACTTCACATTCTGTAAGGCAAACCTGTCACACTAATTACTCGAAATTCAATTAATTAAATCTGAAGTGCGCAATATCCTTTCACAGACAATACATGTGGTAGACATATTTTGAATGATGAATCATGGGTAAAATTGAGCGCGAACAGTTTGATCAAGGCCTCCATTTAGTGTCTATTGGCCAACAGGTGGCACGAGAGCTTGAATTGGCAGCATCAGCTGACCCGCAGCTGACGCGGCTGCGCTTCGCTTCATGTCATGTCATGTCATGTCATCTCGTCAGCTTCGACGCGCGATGATGAACAAAGTGCAACTCCTGATGCATAGCAGCCCGCGTAATTTACACATTTTCGGTTAAAGCGCGTCATTGCATGGTTATGTCTCGTTTCAGTCTACGTTATACTGTACATGCAGAAATAAGCTGAACATCTACAATACATGCTGAAATAAGCTCAAAATAAATAAAAAATGAACAATTAAATTTGTGTAACATTTATTTCATGAATTTCTCAGTACATCACTCATGGCCTTCAAAAGGCAAGTTTATTCCTGTGCACAGCACAAGGACGGACAAATAAAGAAGAAATGTTTCTTCATAATCATTCACAGCCTGGCTCTACTTCATACAAAGTATGCTGGTAAAATATATTTTTTAGCATTCACCAGTTTTCATAAAAATTTATTCCCTTTATGTAACAGTGATAATATCAAATATTATTTCACCTACAATACCATCAGTATTTACTCTGAATGCAATAAGTTAACAATATATCATGAATAATTCTTACAGTTATGACAATTCTTATATTTCTTTATTTATAATTAACAATAGGGAGTAAATAAGATTCAGGTGAAAGTTATTTTAGTAAATACATAGTTTTGTGCATAAAATTAAATTTGTATTTTAGGAATATCACATTTTCCATACATCATGGGATAGTAAATGTAAAAAACGATGACATGAAAATCACATAAGAGTAATTAATCAAACTCCAATGAAGTTTCAATCAAGTTTACACACTAAGTTGTTTCCCAGTTTGTAAACAAACAATAACACATTAGCATCAAATGATAATACCATGAAAATAATTGACAATCGACAAGTTATTCACAACACAATGAAGGTAGTAACATCTGGCACAAACTACGGTTTAGTTGTAAGTATTATGCTTTTTTTCTGAAAAGAATATACTCCCAATTATCTTTTTATAAATACAGTTTGTCTACAACTAAGTATGGAGAAAAAACACTAGACAAATACGTTCTTAATAGAACTAACTTTCCGTGTTCTCCTTGGAAACTTCATCAATAACACAACACACGTTTCCTCAAGCAATTAATGTAAAAATTGTGCTTAAAACATGCCAAGGACAAGATAATAAATTATAACTACACATCTCACACATTTTCAATATGCATTAATAAAAAAATATTTCCATGAAATATGTAAACACATCCAGCAAGAAACAATGGATACACTCTTTGGAAAACATATCATAATTTATCAAAGAATTCTCAGATAAAAATGCATCCAACATATGATGTTCGCCGCTTACCTTAATGTGTAAATTAATGTGAATTAATTTGCAAGATAACTTAAACCATTAAATAAATTCACCTATTTTTTATCACAAGATACACAAATTAGAAACCATATTGCACCACAATTTATTATATTTTGGTTTTGGTTTTAATATTGCATTACTGATATGAAATATAAATTTATAAACTACATATACACAATCTTAAAAGGAACAATTTACTTTAATTATTTGAATCAATTAGTTCACAAATATTCCAATTTGATACAATTTTTCTTCACAAGAACTTTGCTATGTATTTTAGTTTGAGATGTTACAAACTGAACTGATCTGGAAATGGAAAACCTACCCAAATTATATAATTTTTAAAAGAAGAGACCATGTGTCAACAAATTTATCATTTATAGATTACAGCAGCCAGGTATTATTTCAGAGTATTCACACCTCATGAAAACATTTATCATAACTACAACAGAAACTAAGCACAGCCTTTAAATTGTCAAAAGTTTAATAATAATCTGAATGATTATCAGAAAAAGGAAAGGAAAATTACTCTAATAATAAGGAAATCAGTTAATAGAGTAACATTTAGCAAGTATTCCTATTTTACATGGATCATTAATGGGGTAATTCAAACAATTAATAATTTTGAGAACAAAGTACCATTAACAAATACTTTTCTAAAATATAGTCTGTTAATACATCATTTTGAGCAATTAATAGAATCATTACACAGATGGAACATTATTCCAGTGAAATATATCTTATAATGCAGTACTGTATTTACTCATAGGGTATATCTTTGCTCTTGCTACTATTTTCTGTAATTTTACTGCTTTTTTTCCATCTCATTTTTTTCTTTATTGAATAGTTCCAAAAATATTTTAGAAATAATACATGTTTTGAAGAAAATGACTCGTCTTTTCAGAGTACAATGAATTTAAATAAGTTCCATGATCAGAGTGTCGACCTATAAATACTAACATACATAAATGCTGTCACGTAAGTACTTTTTAACAAAACACACGAAATGGTTAGGTCCTCAACCAAAAACAAGAGAAACTGTGGAGACTGAAAGCAGTCTGTTGTGGAACAGTTTGACAAGATCATACAATTTTTAGGCAATGTCTCACTCTTCAACATTAATTTTAATTCAAAAACAACCATAGTTCTCCCTGAATTTTTAATATCATGTAGCCTATTGCAACAAAAATAAAACCAACTATATGATTACAGTGTGAGATAAGGTCTTCAAAAAGGTAATATTCAAGAAGTGCCTATTTTTGTAAAACAGTAAAAAACTACTCATTTTTGAAAATTCTCAAATTTTTCCAGCCATAATAAATTCCCAACATTTTCCTACCAGTAGACACCCTGCAGCTGCATGACCACTGTTAGGCTTCTCCAGTTGATTTTGCCATGATGAATAAGAGCAAAAAGAAATTAGTGGAGAGGGAATTTTGTTGTTTCAGAATCTTGTAGAAATAAAAAGCCGTTGAACTTTTTGGGGCCTAAAAAAGTAAAGTATTTTAACTACGGAATGTTCCAGAATAACATAATGATGAAATGCTCAAAATGTTTTCTAAGTTGTCATACCATACCAAATTAATTACTCCATCAACCATACAATGTTGTAACAATATCGCACAAGGGAATCATCATGTGACAAAGATTTCACACAAGTCAAGGGGGATTTGATAATTCAAATACCACTATTTAAAGACAACTTTTTGCTCTAAATATGAGTGTTCACAAGTAAACATGGTATGTAATCAAGAATTCAGTGTAGAATTCCTTACTTGTACATCAAATTAACTATGTAAGTTAATTTGATATGACTGAATGTTCTATATTGAACAGCTTCAAAAAATTTAACTAGACTTTTTTTCAATTAGGGCTTACTTTAGACATTGAAAAAGTATTTCACCCATGACTAGAAAATTATGCGGAAAATTTGAGAAAACGGCATCAGCATGTAACAAGTTATCATTTCTCACTAAATACATACAATTGAGACCCACTAAAAAAAGTTATCTCACACTGAGGATAAGATTAAGTATATTCCTTCTCAAAAGGTTCATAAAGAGAATTTAAAATGGGCTTCCAAAAACAAGTTGCATTTTAAATTAATATAATATGGATTTTGAGTCCACACAAACCTACTGAGTCAGTTATCGAGATTTGTTATGAAGAAAAGAATATTTAAGCATATTCAACAAAAAATTCATGAGCATTAGACCAAATATTTTTAAGAAATATTTTGGGTCTACTCATCCAAAAGGGTACAGGGAAAAAAGAAAAATATAATAATATGAAGATAACTTTTTTCTTTACAGAGATTTTAGGAGAAAAACTAATTTAAATTTGAAATTTAGGTCACATTTTAGCTCAAAGAATTTCAGAACAGGATCTTCAGAACATAGTAAAGTAGTTCGTCTACTCTCAATTTATACTAAACCACCACTCAATACATCACACAATTGTTTGTGTAAAGATATTTCTATCCTCCATACCTAATATGTAATATATAAAAACATTACAACTAAGTGAAATTTTTGTGCCTTAATTTCATGTAAATAATAAATAAATAAATATATTATGTATATATTATATATTGTTCATAAAGAGAGTAGTACTATACACTATACATATCAAATTATTTATCTCCAAAACCTTCAATCAGTAGAAACATGTACATCACATAATTAAAGCAACTGTTAAAAAGTTAGTCAAAGGACTAGCTTACCAAACTAAAAGAAACATTATACTAATGGGACACAACAAAATACATCCTGCTGTGCTGGAAACATGACCAGCGGCCAGCCGCTTTGACACATGCCAGCAATAACAAGTTGCTACACAATTACAAAGTTAACAACTTACTTAAGGTATTATGTCCATCAAAGTTACTTGCCGTAAGTACCCTCCTAAAATTTTTCAAATGATAGTATGAACCATTCCCTACCCAGTGGCAATGAAATTTCACACCCTTACAGTGCCAAATTTTGAATTATTTGACTTCAAATTACTATGGGCTTATATGGAGAACCATTCACAGGCTTAGATTTTTTTGATATCCTGGCAAAAGTACCGGCTTAACATAGTGAAAAAACTTACTAAAACATAGCAAATGTATACAGGAACGCAATGATGTTAAGATTTTCATACCTTATGGGGCATTTACAAGAATAATTCACTAAAAACTGTGAAAAATACTGTTCTGACGGAAATGGCAGACACATCACTTGACTGAAGACAATGCAACCCCTGTGAAAGAAAGTCAAACGACAATCTAAATTTACTAATAAGTTTTAAAATCAAAAGATAATTGCTCTCATCCAATAGTAAAAATCAGTAGAATTAATTATTAATTAATTAAAACACCTTTTGTTCAATATTTCCAAGTTTCATAAATAGTTGGCAACTTGACTTTCGTCAACACAGACATAATATCTTAACTAACATCTTGTAAATAAACAAACAATGAAACAATTCACTTGATATATTTCTTGCTACTAATAAAAGAGAATTTTTAACACATATGCAACCAACAGGAATTAATGCAATGGAAGACATTAATTAATTTTTTTCTTTGTAATAAATATGCTTCTTTGTCATATAGAATCCTGTAAAAGCACAATAAATTATCAACATAAATAACATCCTATATGGTATCATAAATTACTAAAAATTAATAAGAAAAACATGTCGGCTCTTTTCATTAAAAAATAATATTATCAACAACACACAACTCTGACTTACATGCCATTTGACTGCTTTGTTTAAAAGAACAATTTATGGGTACATCACCACAGTGAAATAGCTTCTCACTATTACTCAGAGCGTTTTCATTCTGTAGGAATTCATTGAATTATAAATACTGTCTCACATGATGATTTACACTAAAAAATACTGAAATAATCTAAGAATCATCCACAACCAGTTATACTATACAACTGGATTATCAATAAGCCAAGACTAGAAAGGACCACAGCGGGAAAGCCATTTGAATAGTTTTGGTCCAACATGAAATGTAAAGAAGAAAAGCAAGCATTTCTCACTACAAGCTTTGAACAAAATTGTTTTAACAATGGTAGTACCGTTACATTTACCTCTAGAGGAACTTAACATAATGAAAACAAGGAAGTACAGTACCATGGGGTTAACTACAGCACTTTTACGTAAGATCATATAATGATTATTGTATCCTCCATAATTCTTTGTGGAACACATTTGCGCTTTTCAGATATAAAAGCTCCAGAAAAGAAAATTATTTTTTAATGTTAATAAAAATGAAGGTTATTTACAAATCCAAAAGAGATTCACCCATCAAATAATGATTGGTTTACATTTACTCATATAAATACAGTATAAAAATTGAAGAACATAAATTTTAACTTTTTCTAACAAGTTATTTAAAAATGTAACAAAAAGTCACATAAGTATACTAAATACTGTTTAAAGAATCAATAAAAATTTCACAAAAATGGTTCAACTATATTTTTCATCAGTACTCCACTAACCCCACTCAATGCTGCACCTCCTTGCATTTCACAATTTACTCAAAGTATGTAGTTGACAATAGAGCTCAACCAATACTGCCAAGCACTGTAATTTCAGTCAAGCTCAAGATAAAGTATTTAATAATTACTACTCTCCAGAGGCCATGTTGGAATACACCTGATTGAGCTGTTGAGTGCATCGGATGAAAGTCGCCCGTCTCGGTAACTCTTTCAGTTTTCCAGCTCCTGTGTATGTGCAAGCTGAGCGTAATCCTCCCAAGATATCCAAAACTGTCATTTCTACATCTCCTCTGTATGGAACTTCAACCGTTTTGCCTTCAGAAGACCTTTAAAAATACACACACACATCAAAATCATACACAAGATTTCCATAATTTTCATGTTGAAAAACCATGAAGAAATGGATCTCTACTATTTGATAACTAAGAGATTGAAAACTTGATTGTTTGGTAATACATTTATGGATATTAACAAGTAAATTTATTCAAAAATAATATCATATACTTTAATAAAATTTATTGAAAGATAATTCAATCTTTCAATATATTCTATCAGTCCCATAGATTGTCCAATATTTTGCAAGTTTGGAAGAATGCATACAGGAATTTCATACACAAGAACACTGATCGTTGCAGATAAGATTGTCGATTTGCAATCAACTGACTAATTTAGACAAAACAAAAACAAGAACATGACATTTTAATATAACTCAATATTTGCATAGCATTAAAATAATTTTTGATTTTATTGCGAAATTCATGATTCAAACTATATCAGAAAAAATTATAACTGATTTTCTACTCCAGTTAATTATGATATTTATAGTGAGTATAACAATTGACTATATTATCCAACAAAGTTAATTTGAGATATCACATCACTGTATTTTCAATTATTTATAATCCCAAATTTGTTATTTGAATTCTAATGCATATAAATATTTAAAAAATGCCAGTACTTGTTCATATTTGTATTATTCAACTCATATACCTACACTTATCAGTTCATCATAAGTACACTTAAAAGACAAAAATTGTAATAAAAGTCCCTACAAAATACAAAATTATCTACTATAATGAAAACGCCACTCAATGCCACTGATTCACCATGGTATATTCGGTTAAATATATGAATTAAATTGTTGATTCTGGGGCGCTTGCTTGATAATTCACTTTCTTACTCAAGAGTTTTGGTAGCAGGGAGTAGTTTTCTCAACATGTCTGTTGTATGTGACAAAGTACGAACTTGATAGAGGATAATGCTTCATTTGTTTGTAGTATGTCATTTGGAAAGTGTTGAAATGTTGACAAGTTTTCTACATGCAGTTCTGATAAGAATACAGACATATAAAACTTTCCAGTATTAAAAAAGAATTTAATTGTAGACCATTCAAAGAAAATTTTTTTTTTTCAAAATACATGCTAATGTTGTGAAAAGTAAATGTTAATTTGGTAAGAAATAAATGCAATTTTTTTGGTCCCCAATTAAATTAGTACGACAAACTGAAGTAGTAGTGTAACATATGAGAGGATACTTTTATTTCTTGAATAAATTCACCTTAAACAAATTTTACTTTTGTTTTGAAAGAACACAATAAAATAAGTAGTGCAATGCAATACAATTTTCTTCAGAAAGTTTCAGGAAGATGTTTTTTATTGTTTGGTAACAAAACTATTTCATCTATGTCATCATATATAATCGTCACTTCTTTTATGGAAGATCATCAATTATTTAAAATTATTTCTTTGGAAAGTCAAACACATTAAATAGGTTGGAATTAAAATTAAACATAACAAAATAAATTAATTGTGCTATTTATATCCATTTTGTTATTAAATATATAATATTTTACAACCTTGATATGGATTATTCACAAAATTCATGGATATAGATTCATAAATACATAATATTTCAACCCTTGTTTCACGTTAACAAATATGTAAACACATGAAGAAGTGTATGTATGTGGTGTATTTATGAGTCCATCACTATGAATAATGGGAATAGTTCATATAAAGGTCGCTATATTTGTTTAATTACAAAATTGTATTGGAGTTAATTTCATTAATATTAATAGTTATTCAATTTACCGATACTCAGCAACTCCACCAGCATGTTTTTCCATTGCAGTTGCCGAGGACATCCCATAAAAAAGCTTATATTTTCGTCCATTCTTCACAATTGTCTCTCCTGCACACTGGTCATGACCAGCTAGCATACCTCCAATCATTACAAAATCTGCTCCAGCACCAAATGCTTTAGCTACATCACCTGGACAAGTGCAGCCACCATCCTAAAAAAAATAGTAACTGGTACATTGCTGTCATGGAATCCCAATTCCACTACACTCCCTCGCGATTGTCCATCTCAAGACTGACTACAGGCTACATTAGAAAATGGTCTACCCAATTGAATAAATATGAAATATAAATTTGGAATATTATACGACGCATACATAAAATCATCAATATGTAGATAAACAAATGATGATATGTCATTGGTGAGATGTTTTGACTATGAGACTTGTGTCAATGAAACTGAATCCAATGTGGACGACAGGGAGCCCACTGCACTAGAGAAAACTTGTCATAAAATCTTGCACAATATATATTTTTTTCCAAATCAGTAAATATTGAATATAATATTTACAATGGAAACATACACAAATGGTGTGAATAAAATTGTTGTCAACCTCATTAATTTTCACCATTGCACAAAAATTAGAATTTTTTGTTCATCTGTGATTCTCATCATGATCTGATGAGAACAGTTGGATTATTTCAATTAAAATGTTATTGCCTTAATACATTACCTGAAAATGTTCTTAATTTTGTTTTAAGTGTCACTGCTATTTGACATTTTTCACAGACACTTAATTATTTGCTCCAGAAAGAATTTTGAGAAAGGATATTATTTTCAGAATGCTCTATCAGGAGAGCAATTAATCATAAGTTATCTTGGTGAACTAATGCAATGTGTAAGAATTGAATCCATAGTTAGCAATTCTAAAAAGGTCAACAAAGGTGTTCAAGGATCAATACTTGGTCTGCTTTTTCTGATTGTATACATTAATGACTTATTAAAACATGCTTTGGATATAGCTGACTATACTGATGATACTGTGGTTTTGACTCTAGAGGATAGCTGGACTGCAACTGCAGAAGTGAAGAAATAAAAATTAATTTGATTAGAAAATAGTTTGCCAATAATAAGCTAACAATCAACATGACGAGGACATTCTATAAGTTATTTGTCAACCCTGTTTCAGTCTCTCTTAGAATTGGAAAGAAGTATATACAAAGAGAAGACACTTACACATATTTAGGCATACTTTTTTATTGGAATCTGAGATGGGATGGTTAAAGAACCAACCACAACAATTCCTTATGACCATAAATTTTTCAATTAATTGAAGCACTTTACACTTGAAAGACTGAAATGTACATATAGTGCCTTTCTTCATAGAACTACTAACTACGGAATTATAGCCTGGTGTACATACAGTAATTAAATTAGCTCTTTGCAAAGCGATTATCAAACAATAGAAAAATCTCCAAATGAGAGACTTTCAAGCAACTCAATATTAGAATAAATTTTATTTTTAATCAGTTTGTCTACAGTGACTTGAAAATAAATTTTATCATGTTCACAAGTCAGCGACACTCCCAAGTTAAAAACTGTCTTTCAAAGATGTTGCTATCAAGACATTCAATTTAATGCATGATGATAACATTTGCATGAAAAAACTTTTAGCAAATCTACATTGCAAAAATTTATATTAAATTGGATCACCTTCTTATACTAATATTGTTAAATAACGTACAGGAAACAAACAATAATCATCAATTTTATATAAATGAATGAGCATATGTATGTATGTATTCTAGCTTGGTTATGTATTTTTGTATTTAAGAAAGAGGGACAAAATAGGAAAAAATGCAATTTCCTCCCCCCACCCCCCATCATGTTTGTTATTTTGTTCACATGATCACAAGAAACTGTAGAGAATGTTGTATTTTCTGTTGACTTGTACTCTCTTCAGTTCATATACTTTTGTAATTGACTTGTATTCAAAATGCCTTTATTGTGTCTCTTGTTTTCTTTTCTTTCTCTCATTATTCTATTCTTCTTGCCCGTTCATGCACAGATAGATTAAATTAAAGTGGAGTGAAAATTAATGAATTGTGTCTTAAATAAAGTTGAAGAGGCTGCTTATGTCCATTTAAGTCAAGTTTTAAGTCTTCAAAATACGAATTACATAATTTGTGTGTCCCAAAATTGCTGAGCCATGGACATAAGAGGGAGTATCATGGTAGTACTTCAGTAAATTAGTCAACCTCTATGGATTAACATCTGAATTATAATAATAGTAATTTATTTTAATTAGTATATTATTTTCATATTAGTTTGGAGTTATTGAGATAAGGTAAAAGATATTATACTATTTATAGAGCCAATGTTTCAAAAAAAATTTTTTTTCTGCATCAGGGCTAGAATGACAAGGTTCTACATGTACTCACCATGACAAAAAAACAAAAATAATAATACAAAATAAACAACTTCCTGGTATCAGAACCAACACTACAATAAAATTACATTAAAATCAACCGGGTGGTGTTGATGTTAAATTTTAAGGATTGGCATCTGAATTATTTTTCCTTAATATTGGTGCATATTTAATTTCCTAATTACTTTCTCTAAAATTTGAGTTTTTAGATGAAAATAATATAGTAAATTCTTGGTTATTGACCTTGTTTTCCATATTAGTTTAAGTTATTGAGATAAGGTCAAAACATTATTAAACTATTTATAGAGCCAACATTTTGAAAAATTTATTTTTTCTGCATCAGGGCTAGCATGACAAGATTCTACATGTAATCACCAATACAAAAAACAAAAACAAAAGTCAACAAAAAATAAAATAATCTAAACAACTTCCAGGTATCTGAACCAACACTACAATAAAATTACATTAAAAATAACACCAACTGTATATCCTATATTAATCATTCATTGCACTGTCACTGCTGCACCACACATACCATTGTATACATATCACCATCATCACAACTTACCACACTCGCTTGCAACGATCTACTAACCTAGCCAATTGTCATTACCAAGTAACTTAAGATTAGTATGCTGTAAATGGTCCCCACTCCTCATGCTATATCACATTACTAAGATGCACATTGCTCAGGAGAAACACCAGTAAAATCTTAAATCTGACATGGATAATCTTTGTAGTATACATGTGAATATTATTAACAAATGCAAAAAAGATTAATTATAGTCTACACAATAGATCATGGATAGGATCAATTATAATATATAGCAACTTACGATATACGATAATTTTATTTAATAGAAACAATTTATTGATACTGTATTGCGTGTTAACAATAATTAATTAGGATAGCTTGATTCTTAAATAGTCAATATATTATGCAATATGTTTAATAACCTGTATTGTTATGTATTCTATGTCAATACAATTATTGTAAAACAACATGATCATAAATGTAAACAAACATCATCATAAATGTTAGTAGATTGTTGCGAGTATGGAAAGTTGTGATGATGGTGATATGTATACAATGGTATGTGTGGTGCAGCAGTGGCAGTACAATGAATGATTAATATAGGATATACAGTTGGTGTTATTTTTAATGCAATTTTATTGTAGTGTTGGTTCAGATACCTGGAAGTTGTTTAGTTTATTTTATTTTTTGTAGACTTTTGTTTTTGTTTTTTGTATTGGTGATTACATGTAGAATCTTGTCATGCTAGCCCTGATGCAGAAAAAATAAATTTTTCAAAATGTTGGCTCTATAAATAGTTTAATAATGTTTTGACCTTATCTCAATAACTTAAACTAATATGGAAAACAAGGTCAATAACCAAGAATTTACTATATTATTTTCATCTAAAAACTCAAATTTTAGAGAAAGTAATTAGGAAATTAAATATGCACCAATATTAAGGAAAAATAATTCAGATGCCAATCCTTAAAATTTAACATCAACACCACCCGGTCTCAATAGTTCCAGTGTTGTTACATATTGAATATTCATCGTAATAATCATATTATAGTTTGTTTAAAATAAAATATGATACTAATTTTAGATATGTACCAATTAGCTGTTGATATAATCTTGTGTACCAGGAAAGTATTTACTATTTTGGTACGAGTAAATGTTGAATATTTTTTAAATATCAATTTATTTCAGTGAGTAGAGGGAGAGGGGGGAGGGAGGTTGCAGAGAGACTCGACATGAGTACGCCACTGACTAAAATGTAAGGAAATTAGAAAAGGTGAGAAGTTCTACAGCACAATTCACTATGAGCATAAACTTGTCCTGTCAAGACAATGCAAGTTTTCACCGAGAAGTAAGGCAATTGAAAATTGGGGAGAGGAAGATATTGAAAGTTTCCTATGACACAAATGTTTTTGGAAATTACCAATTATCACGTTTGCAAATTCCCTCCTATATACAAAAGTTCTGATTAAAAATATTTAAAAAATGAGTAAAATCAAAGAAAAATAGGAAGGAAATGAGACCTGAATTCCAACATAAAATTATGTGCATTTAGCTACAGAATAAAATTGTGTGCATTTAGTCTATCAAACATCACATGTATTTTTATTCAGATCCTGTCACAAAGAGTATTGTTCCCATAAATACAGAAATTTTCGTGAATCAACAAAAGAAGTGATCTTTATAAAAACATCAAATATCAACCAAACACCAAACTCACTGAAATAATATGACCTTGCAATCCATGAGCAGCATCGGCGCATTCAATAACAGCACTCAATTGAGGAAAGCCCACACCAGTCTTCATTCTTGTCGTACATACTGAACCTGGTCCAATGCCTACTTTTATTATATCTGCCCCAGATAAAATAAGTTCTTCAACCATTTCTCCAGTGACAACATTTCCAGCCTACAACAAATCATCATAAGCTTGAAACTAAAATTACAAGACAAACTAGAAATGCAAAAATACAAACATACAATTATGGTGTGCGTTGGAAAACTAGCACGGACTTTCCGCACGTACTCCACAAAATGTTGCGAGTATCCATTAGCTACATCCAAACAAATGAATGTCACCTCAGGAATTTCAGTGAGTATTTGTGAAAGGCGATCAAAATCACCTTGTCCAGTGCCAGAGCTAGCAGCAATGTAGCAAAGACAGTCAGGATTCTTTGATGCAAAGTCTTTCCATTCCTCAATATTGTAATATTTATGAATAGTAGTAAATAATCCATGCTAAACAAACAAAATAATATAACAACAAAATCACTTAATTTTTAATATTATAAACTTTTGTTTGATGGGAGGGCTAAGAAAAAGAATAGAAATGTGAATTTATTTTTAACAACTAGGTCAACTGTAATTGGATCACATGACTGACCTTGGACGACAGGCACAGGCAGCGTTTTCAAGCGTGTTACACAGAGTTCAAAAGAGGCAATAACAATATATAGCGATTATTCTTTCATAAACTCACCTTCGCTAACGCAATCGCCATTTCAAACGTACCGACCGTATCCATATTCGAAGCCATAACAGGAATTCCTCTATAAGTCTGTTTCGAATTTCTGAATGTTATTTCACGATAAAGATCAACCTGCCACAAAATAATATTAGATAAATTAACATATTCATAATACAACCATCGAGTTGTGCCATCTTTACAACACACTAACATCTGCTCTACTTCGCAATGTGCTTCTTTTGGGGCGTAACAAAACATCTTTGAAATCAAGTTTCACGTCGTTTATGATGTTCGGCATTTCGACCTTGATGCGACCACACTGAAATATTTTATTGCCACAAACCTTTCGTCAATTTTATTTGAATACCATATAATTCTTATATCTTAAACAGAGACAAGACAAATCTGCGGCCGTCCTAGGCAACGTACATAAAGAAAACGCACAGTCCGTAGAAACGATGAGTTCCTCATGCAACAACTTGGATCAATTCTGATCAATTCAAGAGCCGAAGGAAACCGACTCGACAAGGTCAGACGCGACCATCATTTGTGCCAATTTGTGCTTTCGCGCAAACAGCGCTATTTCCGATTCCCACCACAGCTTGACCACGGCTCCACTTCCCTCACGAATGTTCACCAACACTCCCACTCCGAATACATCGGAATACATTCAACCAACATTCAACCCCTCCCGAACCCTGCCGAACACCTCTTATCACCATATCCTTCCTCAATGTACTTTCATGTATCATAGGAATGGATGGAAGAGAACATCTCGCGTGAAAAAAAATACAAATGACGTGAAGATCATAAAAACATTCTGCATAGCGAGAGTATAGATTTTTTTCTCTCCTGAGCCTGGTACCTAAAGCTCGCTTAACACGATGCATTTTGTGCTCCAAAATAGCATGCAAAGTACTATGCAGTCAGCCGTCCAGTCTCGGACGACAGAAAATGACGTCATTGCTGTCTACGCTGCAGTCTGGCATGAAAGATTTGGGAAATAGCACACGTTCCATTTTTCGTGCAGTTTTGCATGCCTTGAGTCTCGTCCCGTGACTGTGACAGCTAATGGTCCGTTCGAAATAGGACTAACTCTGATGAATTATCGTTAAAGTAAACTAAATACAACTTATTTGAAACAAGTAATCGTGGATGATACAATTACTGTTGGAAGCTAGCACACCGGTGGTCACCGACTATGAAAACAGTACTTTCGCTTTCCTAATTAATAAGCTTTCTTTATTTAATTAATTTATTTATTATGCTTATTTTTATTAAAAGCAACTTAATTGAATAAACATTCATTCAGAAACGCAGCAAAGTGTCATCAGTTAATATATTTGATTTATAATAGATTGCAAAACCGAACCGGGTGTTAATTGTTATCTGACAAATTATACATTATTTTAAGTGATGCAGCTGGGCAACCTTAAGGTTAGAGCAACAATCATTAAAACAAATTATTGGCGAAAAGAAGTAAGCGATAAATGAAATCACTTTAAAGAAAAATATCACAAATACATTTTATTTGACATTTAAAGTTATATCACAACTCATCAAGCAAGATATTTCGAACATTGCACTATTTGCCACTAATAACACCAAACAACTTGACATACAATGTTGTCATTTCGTCCATTTATTTGCATTATTCTTTTAGTTAGCTTATCAGCGCTAAGATCTCTTCGGTGGACAATCTCTGTAATTACCACGACCATTTTTCCGAATTCTCAGCACACGCGAATCAGAACATCAAAACTGTCGCGGTAAAATGCACCGTGAGAAGCCAACACAGCAGGACAAGCATTACAGCTGCCTGAATCACAGACATCAAAGGACATTGGAAGCAAAAAGAGCATGCTAGAATGAAGTGCAAAATGAATCGGATGAAGCGAGATTTAAGCTTATCTGGTTAACAGAGCGTTAACCAGATTTTATTAACGTCTAGCCTATGGAATTGCTAATGTAATTACTATAATTTAATACATTTCTGTAAACATTCTACATGATTAATCCACTTCTACCAAAATTCATAATTACCTTTCTATTAGCTAATCTCTTTTCATTTTCTAATGTAAAAGCTCATTACACATATTCATGAGTTTGTATTAAATTTTATATTTTAATGTTCAATTATTTCATGTGTATGATTTGTTTTTTCGAGAAAAGGGACTGGTGACAGCGAATTCGTGGGAAGTAGGTGTTAGGTGGGGTCGTTGTTTACTCGCTACTTGTAAACTCGCCAATGTCATCATGTTCACTCGCTATTACATTGTTAACAAATTGCGAGAAAAGCTGGAAGCCGGACCACTTTACTCGCTACTCGCTGGCGCGTTGCCTTGTTAGCGAGTAAACTTCCCACGTATTATCGTGGTTGCTAGTGAACTAGCAACGATTGCACAGATTATAGAAGCCTCTCGAGTGTGTGGCGTCAGTTGTCCGCGCCTGCACCGGATGGTGCTCATCGTGGATGGGCTGTTTGGCTTATATGGTAACAAGTCCTTTTGAAACATAGAATGCGAGTGCCATGTCCACCGGAAACCGGCGACTTCGGCACTCATTAGCGGGGAAAAGTGGAAGTGGATGTAGAAATTAGGTAGGGATAAAAGGATACATTGATGGGAGTTATGATAGTTTTATGGGTAGAAAGATGAGGATGAAGTTGAAAAATAGATAGTTAAGGGTAGAATGAGGGTGGGGAGTTTAAGTATGTCAGAAGGGTACCGACGGTGAGCACGGGGATTGACTCTGCGATACAGATGCCGAGAGTACTTATGGAACATATTTTTGGGGGTGGGGTCGTAGAACGCCTTCCGGATATGTTTCCGGGCACGAAGGAAGATGAATTTAGTAATAGGTTTTAATTTGGAAATTCGACGAAGATAAGAGTTGGGGGTGCCCATGGGCGGTTTAACAGCCATACACAGGAACCGGTTTTCAAGAATGTGAAGGCGACGATGATGTTTGTTGGGAGTGGTAGCCCAAGTTTCACAGGCATAGACTGCCAGGCTACGGACGCAGGTTTTGTAAAGTAAGAGTTTAATTTTGAGCCGAATCCTGTGATTACAGAAAATAGGAGAGAGGCTGAGAAGAGTACTGTTCATATTATTAAAAAGAGACATCCCCTGATCTGCTCAGCAAAGCTTCCTGTCCATCGTGATCCCAAGGTACTTGACACTTGTGGACCAGGCCACAGTGGTGTTCTTGACCTTGAGCGACGGCAGGTTTTGAAAGGGCTTGCTGGAGAGGTAGCGGAAAGTGAAGATAATTGCCTGGCACTTGGAGGCGCTCAAGGTGAACCCAGTAGAAGAGCTCCAAGTGTCCAGGCGGGAGGTAGCTGCTTGAAGATTAGTGATAGCAGAAGGAAGATTGTAGGCACGTGCCGTGTATGCAATGTCATCGGCGTAGAGAAATTCAGAAACATGCCGAGGTGCCGGAAGATCGTGAAGAAACAGAGAAAAGAGTGGGTGCCCAGTCACTACCCTGGGGGACCCCAGAGCAGATGGGGCGGATTGCGGATAAGGAGCGATGGTAGCGTATCTGGAAGGATCGTCCGGAAAGGTAACTGCGCAGGTGATGAAAAACGGGAGGAACTAAGGAAGTGATTTTGCGAAGTAGAAGGTCGTGGTGGATAGTGTCGAAGGTAAAGGAGAAGTCGAAGAATATAGTAGGAATGGCAATTTGTCGAGATAGGATGGGAGCTAATTCATGAGTCAGGCGCAAGGTCTGCAAAGCTGCAGACTTGTTACGCCTGAAACCGAATTGAGTGGGACGAATGGCATGAGTGGAGTCCAGGTGCGGGATAAGTTTGGCAAGGATAAGGCGCTCGAAAAGTTTGCCGAGAAGAGAAAGAAGACTAATGGGACGGTAGTTATTAGAGTCCCGAAGATTCTTTCCCTGTTTGGAAAGGAGAATGATGGCGGCGTTTCCAGGAAAGTGGAAAGTAACTGAGAGAAAGACAAAATTTAAAGATGTTGGTAAGAAGAAGTACAGCGTTATGCGGAAGATGATGAAGATAGACACCATGAATCTTGTCAGAGTCACCCACCTTGTTGGTTTTCACTCTCTTCAGGGCGGTCATGACCTCCCAGACACCCAAAGTCCACTCATCACCTAGGGTAGTGGGAGACAATGGAGGTAGGAGTGTGGTTAAGGAAGATGGGTAGGACGTAATGGTGGGAGGGGAGAAGCGATTTTCATGGATCTCACCCAAAATCTTCACTTTCCTGGCCGGCTCATAGGTGGGAGTAGGCAAAACTGAAGTGAAGAGAGGGGTGATGGCAGTGGAAGGGTTGCGGAGAGTCCTCTGGATCTTCTACACATCGTCGGAAGATGAGACGTTAGCCCTGGCAAGATAGGCTTGCCACTGCTGGGCCCGGAAGTCGCGAAGTCTGTCCTGCAAGATGCGCCGGGTGTATACGAAATAAGTTTTGTCGGAAGGGTCTCTGGTTTGGTAGAATAGCCGCTGGGCACGACGACATTCCCTTATCAGAGCAAGAATGTCCTGTGGGGTGTCCGGGTGAGTAGAGGAGACTGGGGTGAATGTGCTACAATGTCTAAAGCTCGTCAACATGTGATTTGTCACGTAAGAAATGGTTCTGTCAATGTCGTCAAGTTAATTACGTAGAAGATTGGAGTTCACCTTATGGCTGAGCCGTGATGTGTACTCTCGCCAGTCTGTCTTGATATTCGGAGGAAAGGGCCTAAGCAAGTGGAGAAGACAATAGGGAGGTGATCTGAAGTGAATTCAAAGTGGGGATGTTGGTGGAAATTTGTAGATGAGAGAGTGAAGAACTATGTCTAGGATGTCGTGCGGTACGTCGCTGATGAGGTGGGTCGGACAGAGGGAGGAGGTAGCAGGAGAGTCGGATGTTGTGTGAGGTATGTGGCCAGGGATCTACCGCCGATGTTGCAGACCGTGCAGCATCAGGCGGTATGTTTGCAGTTGAGATCTCCGGTGATGACGATGCGGTCACCCAGACCCCTGAGTATGTCGAGATGCGCCCCGTTGAGAGCTATACGAGGCCGCAGATAAGCTGAAACCACTATAACTGGGTCCCGTTGTGTGGCGAACTCCAAGATCGTGGCTTCAAGAGAAGAAAGAGTAGGATTTGTAAGGCGAGTGTGGGGGATAGTCTTTCGGACGGCGATGGCTGTACCGCCTCGTGGGTTTAAATTGGGGGTGACGTAGGACCTATCATCTCGATAGATGTGGTCCAGTTAAAGACTGTAGGTCTGCAGTAGTTATATTGGTATGAAGTGAAGAAAAGTTGCCAATAGATGGCGAAACTGAAGGAGAAGGAGCAGATGGACCAGTGGTCCGTTGCACAATGTTGGCAAAGGACGCCAACAGCGGCCTCGTGACTGGTGCAGCTGCCATGTGGCTCTCGTCAGAGTATTTGCCCAACGAGCAACCTGCGCATTCACGCGCTGTTCGTGAGCACGAGGAAACTGTTCAGCGCGACGTTTCTTTATTTTGAGGAAGGTCTGACAACCCGACCATGAACCCGGCAATGGTCGCCCGCACACAATTGTTGCAGGTGAGGCGTGTGGACCGTGGAGAGCACTGCGCCAGGCTGTGGGGGCCCGCGCACAGAGGACAAACGACGTCACGTCCGCAGTGATTGCGGGTGTGACCCCAAACCTGGCATCGCGTGCAGTGAGCGATCCACTCACGTCTGTTGCACTCCTCGAGCGTGACCCGCACATTTCCCAAATACCGTTCGGTTTGGCGGTAGTTTTAAATGACGGAGTGCGCTAGCTCCACCACGTAAAGTCCCAGGTAGATCCTACCGTCCACTCCATTCTTTCGTTGGAATTCCGAAAGGTGGAATACCTTGAACCCCTGGTTAACAATATCCTCTCGTAGTGATTCGAGGTCTTCATTCAGCTGAAGGCCCCGAATCACTAGGCGGTGACGTCACCCCGTGAAAGAAGAATGAGGTGTTGGCGTCCTCATTCTTCAGCGCAGTCAGCTTCCGGACTACCGGCTGGTGATCCTGGAAGTCAGCGACGTGCACAATAAAGTGCGCGCGCATGAGTTAAGCACAGCACACAATGGAGCCCTTCATATGTGCCAGCTGTTCATCAGGAACGAATCGCCCATTAGAAGGTACTAGAGCGACTTCCCCGAAAATATAAATCTGTCACTTTATATTTCAGGAATTTAGGAATGGGCTGTTTGCTGTGTTGGAATTGTATGTTTGGAAATCGATTGGTATAAAAGGGAACATTTTTTTTCTTCATTTATTTTAACTTACTGCGAGATTTCAATCATACTTATGTACAATTTATCAGGACTTCCCGCGCCCATGTGAAGCACATATTACGGGAAGTCCTTACAAGACATTCACACACTTACAAACATACTTATAACTTACTAATACCATTCATACACCTCTCTAAAAAAATACAAAATGTCCAAATTCAAAAATACAAAATTACAAAAACTACTACTAACCACCACCATATAGCCTCCTCCATTTACTGCGGCACGCCACAGAAAATGGAAGAGTTACCGTCCCCGCCAGGTGGAGGCATGGTGACCCACCACCAGCGGAGACCACTGCCAACGGCAATAAACAACAAAAAGTAGACAGACAGATAGACAGTAGACAGACAGATAGACAGAAATTTTAGACAGTATTCACAATTTTACAGACAGAAATTTTNGCTGTCTCTTATACACATCTAGATGTGTATAAGAGACAGGTTATATACACAGATGTTCAATTGATCGTAAGCGAAGTCCGTTCTCAAGCTAGGTCATACTCCTCTTTCTAACCTGAGGAATTACTGATTGTCCGTTTATGGGTATAAAAGGGAACTTTTTTTTCATTTATTTAAACTTACTGCGAGGTATCAATCATACTTATGTACAATTTATCAGGACTTCCCGCGCCCATGTGGAACACATATTACGGGAAGTCCTTACAAAACATTCACACACTTACAATCATACTTATAACTTACTAATACCATTCATACACCTCTCTAAAAAAATACAAAATGTCCAAATTAAAAAATACAAAATTACAAAAACTACTACTAACCACCACCATATAGCCTCCTCCATTTACTGCGGCACGCCACAGAAAATGGAAGAGTTACCGTCCCCGCCAGGTGGAGGCATGGTGACCCACCACCAGCGGAGACCACTGCCAACGGCAATAAACAACAAAAAGTAGACAGACAGATAGACAGTAGACAGACAGATAGACAGAAATTTTAGACAGTATTCACAATTTTACAGACAGAAATTTTTTATCAGAATTTACAAGACAGAGTTCTAGAATTGAGAGACTTATACTTATGATTATATACAATTTTATATACACAGATGTTCAATTGATCGTAAGCGAAGTCCGTTCTCAAGCTAGGTCATACTCCTCTTTCTAACCTGAGGAATTACTGATTGTCCGTTTATGGGAGTTGAGGTAAGCAAAGCTTACCCCCGGACAACCACCATTTCCAAAGGGTTCCCAGGCACGCTACGCAGAACTCCCAAGACTCTCTTGTAGTGTGCGGCCACGCTCTGGAGGTTGAACTCCACTTCCCTCCTTCGGAAGATCTCTTTTACGTAGCGATGCAGCACGACCGGATCTGTTGGAACGCCGGCCGCCATCAGCTGCATCGCTAAGATTTCTTTCGGGAACCGGAACAATAGCCTGTTCCCTCCGGGCGCCAGAACCTGCACGAGGAATTGGAGTGCAGCTTCCAGCATGGGGGTTTCCTCCAGCCTTGCTAAGATGTGAGAAACGCGAAGGCCAGAGTAGACCCCCTCCGGAGTCGTATCCAAAGGTGTCGTGTTGGTCGAACAGGCCTCTTCTGTCCAGTCCCCGACATCTTCTTCAATCACTCCCGAAGGCGGTGCGAAGCACAGACCGCAACACCAGCAGAGGCAGAATGTTATGCCCCCGCACATGGCTTGGAGGCGAGATGAGATGCCTCCAAAGAGAGAATGGCAAATTCCACGTATACGCGAGGAACGGGGCTGTTCCTGGTCACCAACGCTCTCCGGTAGGTTCTCGGCCACGTAACCTGTGTCCAGATCAAGGACCCAGGCGTTGGCCGTCGACTTCCCATCAACGAACGTCAGTGCGGAGTCATCATCGAACTCCGAGTTGGACTCGGAGAACTCCTCCTCCCCAGAAGAAACTCCTCCCTGGGTGTACTCCGGTGAACAAGTACATGGAAGGATCACCGTAACCTCCGGAGAAAAACGCACCCGGCGACCCAACTCCTTCACTTTGGATTCGGAGTCTGTCTGAGCTCCCTCAGAACTAGACTCCTCCTCCTCGGAGCAAGCAGCGCCACTAATCAGGTCGAGCACAAGTGCTCTCCCCGACTCGTAATCACTGCTCTTGGAGCAGATCTCGCGAATGCCCTCCACAACAGAGGTTGGGACCAACCTACTGCCAGTCGTCGCCAGCGAGACATCGCGACCGTGGAAGGTGAGGATCAAATCCTCACCCACCGCGACCAATCTCCATCCTGAACTTTCGGGGGTGACACAATCCATTCAGCTCTTCTCGATCTCTGGGATCCGACAGAAGGCATACACACAGCGAAAATAAACACAATCGCAAGTCACTGAGAATTCCGGTCGCCCGGAAAACCCCCTACGGTTCAGGACTTAAATTAGTCTACGATCCCGAATGACTCTGCCGGCATAAACTTCCAGCAGTCTCAGGGCATCATCATTTCCTAGAGCCGCGGAAACAACTTTTGGCTCTAAAACAACTCCGTAAATTTCCTCGAGTTCTTCTCTAGCCCACGAATGCCTTTCGCAAGCATAGAGTGCGTGCTCTGCTGTATCTGGTTCGCCACACTCGCAGAACGGAGAGACAGCTAGACCAAGGTCGTAAAATTTGCCCCGGAACGGTCCGTGTCCACAAAGTAGATGGACCAGTTCGCGGGACGGAGAGAACTTCGTTTTGCCGGAGAAAACAACTTCCGGGAAAATTTCTCTAAATTGGTCTTCGCCAACCTCCTCCTGCCATCGGGCTTGCCAGATCCTGAGAACCTCCTTAGTAATGTAGGATTTATCTGACACCGTTATTGCATGTCCCGGGCTGTACGAGACATCGTCCAACACGTATGGCAGCCCCTTTCTAGCAAAATATCTTGCCCCTGCCTTGATGACTTCAAGGTCAAGGGGCAGTAAACCTGTCAGGACTTGGAGCCTGACAGTGGGAGCTGTTCTATATGCTCCCGAAATAGCTATTAGGGGTGCTCTTTGCGCACTTTTAAGCGCTCTGCCACACATAGTCAAACGAGCTCGATGCGCCCACACTGATGCACAGTACAGAATTATAGGCAGGAATGCGCCCTTATAGATTGTCATAAGGGCCCTGCGGCTTATGAGTCGCTTCTTCGTCGATAGTCTCACGAGCTTATAGAAAACGTTTTTGGCCTTAGCTGTGACAGTCTCTACATGCTCGAGAAAGTTCAGCTTGCAGTCCAAGGTGACACCTAGATATTTCTGCGATTTCACCACACCAATCGATCTATTATTTAGCCTGATCAGCGGAGGGCGATTTGCATGTGATCCCCTCATGACCATGAGCGATGTTTTACTCTCAGAAACAAGTAGCTTGTTCCTGCGGCACCAATCAGAAACGACGGCTAGTGAAGATTCCCCTGCTTCCTCCACTTCCCTCCGACTATTGCCCCCAATAACCAATGCCAGATCATCGGCATAAGCGACGTGCTCGAATCCCCGCAATGTCAACTCCCGAAGGAGCGGATCCATCACGAGGTTCCACATCACCGGACCTGAGTTAGATCCCTGAGGACAGCCTTTGGTCAGTATCTTTGAAAACAGGACTCCTCCGTGAGACACCCCAGCCTCACGATCACAAAAATAACTCTCATACAAGCCATATAAGTTCAGTGGGCAACCCACTTCCCTTAGTCTGGCAAGCATGATGGGCCACCATGCGTTGTCAAAAGCTCCCGATATATCGACAAAGATCACGACAACATGTTTATGTTGGTTCTGAGATGTTAGTTGAACCAACCTTTGTACGGCATCTTCGGTGGAACGCCTAGCCCTGAAACCATACTGGGTGTCAGAAAACCCACAGCCCTCCTCGATGCACCTCTTCAACTTATCAACCATTAACCACTCCAGTAGCTTACCCACCACTGGGAGGAGGCAGATCGGTCTATAAGCCTTCGGATCATCCTCCGGCTTGCTGCAGTTCTTGGTCAGTAAAGACACGATCGCTCTCTTCCAGATTTGCGGGAAAACACCTTCATCGAGGCAACGATTGAAAAGTCTAGTGATTGGACCGACAAGAAGCACGGCTGCATTCTTTATCATGGACGGTGAAATTCGATCATTTCCTGGGGCCTTTTTGAGATTTAACTTGGCCACAGAATCTCGAACCTCATCCAAGGAGAAGCTGATTACCTTATCACTAACGTATCGCTCGAGCAAACCCTCTCTGATGACAAGATGGGAGTAGTCTTCAGAGGCGAGGTCGTCGCTTGGAAGTAACGTATCGAGCAGCAGAGTCGCGGTCCGCTGATACCCTACAGTATGTAATGACGATTGCTCGTCATCACATACCATCCGCAAAGATCTCATAGCGAATGGGATGCGCACCTTTTCAGCTGCGATCTTGTAGGGTGTTCCCCAGCAGTCGAGACTCGACATACTCTCCACGTATTCCTCCCACGACTTCCTCTTAGCCTTCTTCACGTCAGAGTTATACCTCCTTCGGGCCTCTCGGAAATCTTCCTCAAGGTCCTCCGTTGGCAAACCCCTCCGCTTAGCGGCTTGTAAGGTTCGTCTTGCTTTACGTAGATGTCTTCTGCCTTTCGTCAACCAGTCCCTCCACCAACTCACCACTTTCCTCCTAGGCGGCCCGAACGGAATTGCTTCCTTGGCCGCTTTCAGAATCGCATCGTTCAAGCTAAGAGCGACTGAATCACAGGAGGCTGCCTCATCAACTCCTCGCAGCTCCCTGCTCAGAGAGATGGTGTACTTCTCCCAGTCAGCTCTTCTCAACTTAAAACGATGAAGTGGCTGGTCTTCCAGGGTTGCCCCTGAAGAGTGGAGATCATCCCGGGCCAACGATCGACATTTCCATCTAAGGATCCGATGGTCTGATCCAGTGAAGTAATCATCGATTCTCCAATCCACAATACTGTCGTGTCCTCCCACAGAGGTTGCCAACGAGACATCAATGTTCGACTCGCCCAGCGGGCTAAAAAACGTGGTCAAACATGACGCTACATTGGCGACCTGTAGGTTGTGTCTAGCAATAAGTTCCTCCAATTCACCCCCTCTGGAATCCTCAACTCCGCTATGCCATAGATGGGATTTGGCATTGGCGTCCATACCCACATGGACTATCTTGCCGCGAAGTTGCCGAAGCACCAAATCTAGGTGTTCCAGCAGAGGACCCGAAGGAAATGGGTGAGGAGGAATATATACTGACACAAAGTATGAGGATCGTCCGTTCCACGCCACCTGGCACACGGCCACGTAACGTGTTGTGAACTGGACGAGCTTGAGAACGTCTAATCCAGGGTTACACACAAGGATGGCAGCACAAGGTTTATCTGTACTAAGTTGTGTAACTCGATAGGACGTCGGGATGCAAGCAACCTTGTTTCCTACCGTGTACGGTTCTTGTATCAACACTACATCGACACCGCATTCGTACACAAACTTTTCAAGATTCCCCATGGCCGCCACCATCTTGCGTGCATTAAGCTGAGCCACGACCAGACTACTCATAGGCGGTTTGCTGCCTAAGCAACTCTACCGCCCGGGAATATTCCGGACACAACCGCTTATCACCTACTGGATGATCAGCTCTCTTCCCAAACTGCCTACATGATCCGCAGCAGATCTCGTGCTGCTTACACTGTTCGCGCCTATGCCCATCTGAGCCACACTTGCCACAGACTTCCGTCTGACGCCGGCAGTGCGCACCCAGATGACCATATCTCTGGCAGCGGAAACAGCGAATGGGCGTCTCATAGCGGTCAATTCTGTAGGAGGACCACTCCACATACAGACGACCTTGCTCGAGAAGCGCCCTCCACAATCGAGGGGGCATCTGTACTACCCAGTTCCTCGATGCGTCACCTCGCCCCAGCTTGGTGCGCACGAAGATCTGGGCAACCTCGGTTTTCGAGGCACTCGTGGTCTCGGCGATTTCTCGCTTGACCAGGTCTTCAGATACTCCCTTCCGGACACCTATTAAGATGACCTTCGGGTTTCTCTTCCGAATGGCCTCCGGTTCCAGTAAACTGGAACCCTCGACGGCCTGCCTGATCGCGATGATGTCGTCGGTGGACGGGCTCTCAATTACCACTCCGTTAGGAGCTAAACGGCATCGAGAGACCCGAACCCTCTTATCGCCAAGACCCTTTGTGACCTCGGCTCTCACTTCCGCCACAGAGGAGATCTTTTTCCCCTGCTTGGCCTTAAGCAGCAAAACAGGGTTCTGCTTGGGCAGCCTCACGACTGCCTTCGCTTCCCCCTGTCTCACCACCTCCGAAAAACTGACGGTCTGGCCCGTCTGCACCGGATGTTGTGGCACAGACGTGGGTATTGTGGCTTTAGGAACCGCCTTGGCGATTCCCTCCACCACCCCCGCGACCAAATCACTTACGATCCTGTCTTGGATCGACGGCGTGACCTCGCTGAGCGTCGCCAAAGCAAGCTTTGACTTACCCAGTTCGGCCAGGATGGTCCGTCGATCCTCAACTAACAGTCTATCTTTACTCTTAGTAACTAAAATAGCTTCTATAGACTCTAAAGATAGCTGAAGGCTCTTTATCAGCTCGTTCTCAATTCGGACTACCTTTGGTCCAGAAGGTACCTCCTCCACAAGGGAAGACGACCCCTCCGGTCCGGCCATGGGCGTCGTGGACGCAGGTAGAGCTCTTTGTTCAGTAGCCAAGTTCTTTGCGGTGTTTACACTCGCTGGCTTCGTGTTTGCCTGATAGTCTAAAACACGCCAAATCAGAAGACGACAGCGCACCGCTACGCCGTCCTCTCAGTGAGTAGTCAACAAATAAATCAAACGTAACTCACTGGGCCCCAGGCCAAAAAAGGGAACAATGAGAGACTTCCCGAACTCATTTGTAATGTAACCTCCAACACGACTACGTCGTGAATAAAGCATAGTAAAAACCGAGCCAGCCAGCCGAGTGCCGATACCAGCGGAAGCACTTCACCCATTAAGGAGCTTCAGGACCGACCCTTGGTTGCGCCCATCTGCCTATCCACTTCAAGATCGACTTGGGAACAAGACACCACAAAAAGGAAACAGCACTTCGTAACTGCAGGATGATCGTTGTGTACATCGTCATCTTTTCGATATTGTAAGTAAGGCTGCATGATTACTGCATCAAATGAGTTCCAGTGTTAGGTATAGTAGTCACGAACTATTTTTGCCTTTCCAGTTTTTTTTTCTTTCAAATTTATTTGAATATTATTCGCGTTAAGTGAACTTCAATGTCGAGAATAGTCAATTGTTTTACTATTTTTTCGCTGTCACTTACGTAGAAAAACGAAAAAATTTGTTTTTGGATTTTGTGTACTTAGCTTAAAATTTCTCAAAGATTTGTGTATTAGTCACAATCTTTGTGTATCAATTAATTTTAACCTTACATATAGTAGCATTTACTAAATTAGATTACCTTTTGGGAGTTAATTTTAATTATATATTCTATAATGACTGTCGCGCCACTTTCACCATGGGAGATGGCTCATATAAATTTACTGTCTGAATTTGATGGCACATCTAATTGAAGTCTCGATTACTTCCTCGTTCAGTGTAAAACCTTCCTCAGAACATTTCACAAACCAGATGAAACTCCAAATGCAACAACGACAGATTTGTTTCTGTATAATGTAGTAAAGTCTAAAATTAAAGGGGAAGCACAATCGGTTTTGGATATAGAAACGAACTCCAACTTCGATAAATTAAAGGAAAAGCTCATACGGCGGTACGGCGACTCCCGTGACAAGCATTTAATATCACGTGAAATTTCTAACTGCTGTCAACAACATAGAGAGGATTACCAGACATACCATGATAGACTGAACTAGTTACTAATTAAATATATTTGCACTTTGAAATTAAATCACCAAGCCCCTATTTTACAAATGAAATTACAAGAGGTAGCACATCAAGCTCTGAATGCTTTCCGTGCAGGAATACTGTCACCATACCGCGAATACCTCCGTTAAGCTCAGCTCAGCTGTTGATCACCCTGTACGCGACAGATGAGGTAGAATCCAATTCGGATTTTTGGCTTGCTCAATCATCAAAACCAATGACCTGAATAACATTTCCGATGCCCCTCACCTACCCTTTTGTCAGATTATTCGGACTTCGCCATTTAATTTACAGCGGAGCAAGCAACTCCGTTATAAATCCCTCAGTAGCATACTCCCTCTTCTCTGACTATTTTTAAAGAATAATTTTACATTCGGTCATTTCATGTCGAAAGTTATGGTTGCGGTAACGTCCACTTCCCAATTTTTTTCTTAATCTCAGATAGACACTCCCATAAAATTCCGAATTCTGCAATGTCATAAATATTTCGATGCACTAATAGGAACCGCAAATTTTCTGAAACTTGGTGCAAAAATCTATTATGACAACAACACATTGACTCTAAGGAATACAACAATACGCTTTCATATACACTCACCTTACAAGCAGAAAGATTTCCAAGAGACTCAAAATCCCAATTTCAATTCCGGTGAATGTTAAACAGGGAGATGTATATGTTCCCTCCTTCGCGCATGAAGGTTACCATTTCTCTAATACAATTTTACTCGCTGAAAACTATGTTATTAGGTACCCAACGGAATCAATCATCAATTTGACCTTTAACCACCCCATTCTAGCAGAACCAATCACTAACGTCATAATTAAGTCAATCGAAATAAAATTCTATTTCCAACGCGGACGTTAAAGAGTTCTTTCGGTCACAACACATGAATGATATAGAACGTAAGACTATCACTCAAATTTGTTCTCAATTCTCTGACGTTTTTTATTACTCGGGTTGTGACCTTTCTTTCACAAACGCGGTAAAACATTTCATTAGAACAACTGATGAAAAACCTGTGTACAGAAGGAACTACGGATACCCACTCCATTTAAAGGACGTACTCAATGCAGAGGTACGAAAACTCCTTGATAGATAAGAACAGCACACAATGGAGCCCTTCATAAGTGCCAACTGTTCAGCAGTAACGCGTCGCCCATTAGAAGGTACTAGAGCGACTTCCCCGAATATATAAATCTGTCACTTTATATTTCAGGAATTTAGAAATGGGCTGTTTGCTGTGTTGGAATTATATGTTTGGAAATCGATTGGTATAAAAGGGAACAATGAGACTTCCCGAGCTTATTTGTAATGTAACCTCCAACACGACTACGTCGTGAATAAAGCGTAGTAAAAACTTTTGTGTGTGTTTCATTTCTTCGAGTGATCTCGTGGTAAGAACCTGCGATTCTTAAGACCGTCTAGTGAATCGGTCTCCCACGAACATAACTCGTGTTACGTCCAGTCAATTTTGATTTGGAACAGACCTGTAAAACTCGTAGGAAATCCCGGGTGTCGAGGATTTCTATGTATATGTCTGTTACGAACGAATAACCATTCGTCGCAAACATAGATTATAGGGGGGACTCGTGTGTCTCAACGAGCATGGAGAAGATAAAGGTATGATAGGATTCTTTTTATGGACACGCTTCGGATTCACAGATTCACATTTATTACAAAATAACATTTACATATATTTTCTCCTAAATCTACAGATGCAGAATTACAAGCTTGATTTTGAATTGGCAAATTTGAAGTTGGTCGTTGTGTGCGACCAACACTCTGAGAATTACAATTTCTACAGAGTTTAAATAATTATAAACATGAAATACAGTTCATGTGATATTCCCCTTTAGTATCCCTTTCCCAATTTATACAGAATGACTAGAATGGACATATGCAAAAGATGAAGAGGGATTGTTAAATCTCCACGAAATATAAAAAAAGCCCTCTGTTCTCGAGTTTTCGAGAACGGCCCCCGGTCATCAACTAATTGATAGTTACAATTTACCTGCTTCAATAAATTTGAGTTGGTTGTTTAGAAACCTTAAATATGCGCAGGATTTTAATCCATCGAGAAATATTCTCGATGTGGTCCTCACTTACGAGGAATTAGACTTATGCATTAGAAATACTTCCTTTTATGCACTACGAAAAGTTATACTGGATTGGAGTAGTTTTCCTGGTTGACGTGATGTTCCGGCTGCCTGCGGATGCCTCGCCGAGGTCTTCTGTCGGAAGGTTATCTCGTCCCAGATCAGCAGTGATGCTTGCTGAACATTCGGCTGTAACTAGAGAATATTATGAACATTTATGTTCGAATTCGCTTTGCTGCGAACGTCGCACTAAACGATGAATAGCACAATGATATGATTTCGATTTAGGAAATCATTGTCCAAAAAGTTTATATAATGAAACAAGAGTTTCATTAATATTACAACAGTTTTATGATTTCAATTTAGGAAATCATGGTCCAAAAAGTTTATACATAATGAAACATGAGTTTCATTGTTCACACGTAGAGAGTTGCGTCACGCAAACCGGCGACGCACCCGCGGAGTATTCCTCCCTATACGAGGAACTATACGTACCTTGCTTCATCACAAACGACGAACGTAGGAATGGATATTTTGCCCGAAGGCGAATAATCTTGAGAGTCCTTAATCGGTAGAGTCACAATAGGTAGTCTGAATCGGGTTTCAGAGTGTCATTATGATGCTCTGAATGTAAGGTCAGCCGACTTCATGGCGTCATTGCGAAGCTTTGAATGTAGACTATGTTGAGCATAGTAGTACTATGTCAGCCGACTTCAGAGTGTCATTACGACGCTTTGAATGTAAACTATGTCGAGTTTCATCACTACATGGCGACGCACTGCGCACAATAGTTGGCTTCACGCCACGACGACGCACGACGATGGAATGGAACTGGATAGCGAGACGTTGAGTGCAGCCGTATTTATAGCTGTACACGGAACGTGCATATAGAGCGCGTTCTTGATACTGTGTCACGGAGCGTGCACAGTGAGAGCGTTCATTGATGCTGAATCATGGAGCGTTCATTAATGCTGAGTCATGGAGCGTGCATATTGAGCGCGTTCAGTGCTTGTATGCATGGAACTTGCACTTTGGATGAGTAAATCGATTGTATATACATGGAGCATATAGTTCAAAGAACGTCTATATACAATTAATGTATATATAGACACGGAATGTTTATACACAAATACAATTCTCATAGAACATTTATAATAATAAAATACTGATAAATAATAATGAGAAATGAGAACCCCTTACAAACGTTTGGTTTGTAACAATGTCCCCGCCCCGTCGGCCGTTTCCGGCGTAACCTTGACTTGATGTTGGTGGCAGGAGGGGTTAAAGTTTGGGAGGAAGTAGGAGCTGGAGAGGAAGCAGCTTTCCCTACACTATCAGACGTCCAGATCTTAGATCGAGAGCCGGATGTACTGGCGGCGGGAACAGAAGCAACGACCGTGGGCCCTACAGAATTTACTTCTTTTAGTTCGTCCCTCACGTCATTAATACCTGTGTCGGCGGTGTTAACAGGTGCGCTAATGGGTGCAAACCGGTTCGATAGGTTCAGGAGCCTACGTTCCTGCGATGGTTTTGGCTTAAAAACTTTTTTGCGGTTATATACCCCTCCTCGCATTCCATATTATCGTGGGGGCGGGGTGCCCAAACAGAAAGCTGGTGGCAGCAGGCTTTGTTGATGGATGAGCACCACTCACCTGAAAGGGCGAAAGCTTCAGTGGACGCCGGTTCACTGCGCTCCAAGGAGGCCATCGGGGCAGCAGATTATAGAAGGTACCTAATATAAACTGTGCTACGATTGGTTCGTAATATCGAAACCCGGTTACAGTATCTCCCTCCATGGCGGGCGGAACCTAGCGCTTTCATAGGCCGCCCATGACCTCTGCTCCAAGACCTGATGCTAGCGCGCTAACACAAGATTATTCAAATTGCCATATCCGTCAAAAGGTAGTGCGATGACATTAAATGCTCTATTTTAAAAGAGGAAACAGATTATAACGTAACCCTGGAATAAAATTAAGTATCATTTGATCTCTAGCGAGTAAAGCACAATAAATATTATTTCACTGAAAGTGCAATATTTCAACAAATACGTGCTGTAAAAATTTGATTGTTTCATTCCACTTCTGAATGTTTTTTATTCTTAGAAAAGTGGGAATTGCATTCTTCATTTTCTTTGAAATTTTACATAAATTATAAATTGTCTTATCAAGAAATATTCATTTAATATATTTTATTAATCTTAGAACGCTTAAAACCCTTTGTAGACTAAACCTCCGTTGTTTTGCGACGAACCCTTTCTCGTATTTATAGAAATTCGTAGTAGTGTAGTTCATTTTATTTATAAGAGTATAATTTCAAAGAGCGTGTTGTAATAAATACTTAAACTACATGAAAATATTTATTTTAGATTGTCAACAATGACTCATTTCCTTTCCCTTCTAGTAACTTAGCGTGAAGAAATGCATATAATAAACCAATGTTTATTTCTGTCTTTATTTACTTGTAGTATCTTACTGCTTTCTTGTATTTACTTTTAGTTTATCATATATTAAATATGTGATAAATTTAGAGCTTTCGATGGGCTAATTTCATGATTACTTTGACGTCACCAATAATGACGTGACTTCATTTTATTTATAAGAAAATTATATTTATACTAAATAAGAATATATATTTATAAGAATATAAAAGAGTGTGTTGCAATAAATAAGTGTACTACATGAAATTATTTATTTAAGATTATCTACAATGACACATTTCTTTTGACTCTAGTCACTTAGCGTGAAGAACTAAAAAAATTATATTTTAAATTAAAATTAAAAAAAGCCTAAAATTTATTTTCCTGAATAAAAGTTAATTATAATCAAATTAAGATCTAAATCATGGAAACCGATTAAGATAAAAGGGCATGTTGAATTACTGAGGTGGATTTCTACTGTATTTTCTTGTGCACATGTCGGTGTTGAGCTGCGTGAGTGACCTTGACGAAGAGATGGTGGTTTGGAGAGAGAACTACGTAAGTTTTTCATTCCGTTCATATAGAACTTGGAAAGGAAAGATGTCTGTCATTGATCCAACCGTATTAATCATTTCATCAAATACTGATATACTCATTACAAAGAATGAAAAAGAATTCTTGCGATTCTCGCGGAAACCTTCGTACAAAATATTAAATTATTGAGCTATATTCTTTCTTCCAAGAATCAACGCACGTATGACTGCTGTTTCCACTAAATTTGACGCCTCTAAAGTTGTCGTCGCAGTGCGCGTTGTCTCACTCTCATATTACCAGAGTCTGGCTAGTGGCACTAATAACCTGAGATGCTGGGAAGCTGCTGCTAATGCTGCTGCGGAGCGTGGATTGATAATGTCCGGAAGTCCATCTCCGACTCCACTCGAGTGCATGTACTCTTTGTAATTAGTAGATTTTTTCTCAAGTGACCAAGTTTCGTGAACTTCCAAGAAGGGTTGTTTCTTCGAACATCCAGGTTTTGGAGTAATTTCTTTTCAAGTTTAATATTTGAATTGTAGGAGTAATTATGAGCTCTTCAATTATTTTTGTCCGTTTAAGGAGTTTTAAACTTTTTGTAGCATTAACAATTTTAAGTCGCCAGCAAAGAAGGACGCAGAGATGCACTATTTCAGGTAGTATCCTTTTTTGAGTGAGAAACGTAATTTGTAATCAATTGTATGTATTGTAATTTTAAAAAATAATGGAGGGTTGTCAATTGTCAAATTACGTTGCGGCGACAATTGTAATATGAAAATGGAGGTCCTTTGAAAAATGATAACAATGTAATGACTTACCTAGCCCACTCGGCAAGCTTACTCAGGAATAATAAATTTGCCCCTAAATAAGCTGATTAAAAAGGAAGGCGGGTTTCGACCCATTTATTGTCGTGAAATAATGCATAATCTTTCTTAAAAGAAAATTGAACATTGATAAATATTGGTTTAATCATTCACTATCAACACCCAAGTACATTATAACACTTCACAAATTTCCATTAACACTTCCCAAAAAACACAACTCTGCAAAACCTTCCATTGATGTTTCTCCCCAAAATACATACTATTAAGCATCGTAAAATTACACATATTACAGCTTTCTTCAATCGATCAGTTTATTAAAACTGAGTCCGTTTAACAAATATTTAAATTAGTGATCCTTTTACTAAAGTTCATTAGGATGTTGTAGGCACGATCAATTGTTCAAACCCTTGACTTTCATTACTGCATAACAGTGACAAAGATACACATGCCACAAACGTCTTTGGCTGAAGACCACTTATTCTTGATGAAGTTTTGCAGACACATAGCGAGCAAGGTATCGTATACGCCCCTTCAAGTAATTACATCAAATAGAATGGCGACCATCTGCACACAACTCGTCGCGAAATGCCCATCGACTCGTAAATAACGTAGACGTCTCCACCGCCTCGCACCTCGTTTTTCTAGCATCCAGATCGAAGCTTTCGTCAAAGTCAGCAGCGGCACTCACCAAGGTGATTCCCTCATTGGATGTGGGACGTCAATCAATCCAAGCGCTATTTGATGAATATGTAGTTGTCTTAATGACTCTCGTAAAGTTCAATTTGCCATTGATCATAAGATCGAATTATTCGTTAATCACTTGGCTGTCAAATCACTAAAATTTCTAAGTGGTATTCGTAATATTCGTGACGAACTTCGATGTGAATACTCCGAATAATCACATCAAATTCATATCGAAAATGTTAGTAACGATCCGAACGATAGTCAGAGAAATGACAACCAGAATTACTCAGACTGAATAACAGAATGATAAATCAATACATCAGAATGAAGCATAGAATACTCAATGACTCAATGACTGAACCTAGAATGAAAGATCAAATTCTTTGCGAATGATGCTGATAAAGATGAAGATCTCCGAATAATCTTAATGAATGCACTAGAGCGTCTCTGCTACCGCTTTAAGTACTATTATCCCTACTCCTCTGCCTAATATTAGCCGAATTCGACTTCACAAAAAATTACGTCAGACATTTTTGTTAACCAATTATTGACGTTTGTGCACTCACATGACTTGTCCCTGATTGGTTTAACTTTCTATGACGTTCTTTATCGTTCGATCAGTAACATAGCTTGTTTTCACTAACACTAACTTCACCTGCTGACTCGGTGTTTTTTCAGAACTGACACCAAATTTACAACCCAGATATCTACGACACACTTCTTTCACAAAGCTCTATTCATTCCCCCCTCCAGATAAAATCTGTTTCTGTGTTCTTTGAAAAATAGCACTTAACTTGACGTGTCTGCTAAACGTGGTAATCACCTTCTATATTGACGTCTCGCACTATCCTGCGCGGTCGCCTTTCTCCCCCGTTTCTCTGTCCGCTATCACTCATCATTTATTTATGAACACGTGTTAGCCTGAATAATGACCACCCTTTGTTCTCCTCTGTCCTTTTTTAAGCTTTTAAAATTTAAACCTGCGTCGTTCAACAGCTTCCTTAATTGAAATCTCCTTCTGGCGAAGGGTTCTCTGACCATACCTCTGTTCCTTTCTTTTTCAAACGCAGCCCCCTCGTACTTTTCCTATGACTTGTCACCACCTATCAATTACTTATTTTTGACGATTACTGACCGTCTTCTATCATCATCTTGTTTTGAGACTATCCATATTTTTCAGAATTGCTAAAAGCCTTTTAAGAAAAAAAACCGCAGCTGCCTGCCATAAACTTTGGGTTATGTCCCAGCGCTGGCTCAAGCGAGGGTCGACCCTCCCTCTGAAACTTATTGTCGATCTCAGATCATACTTTCTCTAGGCGCAGCCCCCAAAAAGGGTCTCGCCCGTACTCGGTCAAGTGCGATTATTAACAAGTGTTTTATTTTCGTGCTTGCTTGGACTCGCGAATACTAGATTTCTTCCATTATTTATAAAAAATATTAATAAATAATTATTTATTACAATATATGTTTTGGCGCGTAGTTTTCAGATTGCCAATGGAGTGAATCCAAAGAGTATATGTTTGTAGATACTGTCCACACTCTCATTCCGTGACGCTGCATATTTTGGTTTGTGTAAGCTTACGTATCAGATGTGTCCACTACTCGTTTTGCCGGATATTCTTGTTAACTTATTCATGCTGTGTGCCATATTTAATGCTCGTGCATATTATATGATGTGTGAGGGTGTAATTTGAAATATTACTTATCGTTTGAAGAAGTATATTGCTTACGTGATTTTTTTGTTTGGAAGGTAACGTGTGAATAATCTTTTTGTTTATTTTTCATGATTTTTAAAAAAATGCAATGCTTTATAGAAGTTTCAATTGTTAAAAATAGTAGTATTAAAAATATATATTAACACTTACAGAATTCTTTGACGAGATGGATAAGGAGCGTTACGAAATAACACGGACTAAACAAAACAAAAAGTTGCACCTATTTAACCGAAATATTTAATAGATACAATTATTGTTTATTAATATAATTTTGAAATTTCAAATTGCAAAACAATTAACTCTTTAGTCCCTTATTAAATTTTATAAGCATATTTATGGTCTACTGGCTTTGCTCTCGCGTTAAAAATATCCTATTTATCTTTATATCTATTAATAAATATATATTTTGAGATAGAATATCAATCTTGCTGATCTTATCGCCCGAATAACCAAAAAACCGAATTTGTATATTAGAGATTCTTTTGTATAAATGGTAGTAAAATATTTCTTTAATAAACTTTTTAAATTGGGTAAAATGATGATGATCAAAATATAGATAACATGTGAAAATCATCTCTATTCTAATAATGCCTTCTTTAAGCTTTAATGCAGCTCTCTAGTCCAGACTGAGAAACGTATATAAGAAAGATTGTGCAATGGTTTAGCACCAGTCGTTTAGCGGCAACATCCCTCCATTCACAATTTTCAGTTTCAACGGACAGCTATTACCCGCACAGAACTACCGTATGAATTTGCGTTCTCATGAGTGACGGTAAAAACATCAAAAGAGTACTCTCCCTTCGAGATCGCTACACACAATTTCAGAAAGTTTAGTAAATATTCAAATTACAAGAAATCGGAAGAGAATGATCAAGAACAACTGAAGAAAGGAAGATGTAACATACATCTAAGGGATGAAGACAGGAAATGGAGGTATGTGAGAGATGAAGAGAATTCTATCACGAAAAATTGTACAAAAACTTTAAAAAATGTCCCAAAATGCAAAATTAATTTTAAATACATATTTTGAAGAATGTCGATTTAGATTCTTACAAAAGTGACTATTTATTCTCATAAAAAAGTAATATCAAAGGTTTAGGAACCTTGGGGTCCATACGGATCCCACTGGTAATCAGTGCTATAAAAAATTTGTGGCAGTCGGAGGGTTAAACGTCGTCTGTTCCTTCAATGCGTCTCGCAACTGTTGTACTTCTTTTCGTGGAAGCGATGCGGCGAAACATGCTGCTAGCATTAAAAGTAGTTTCTGGGAATTTTGAGACGTGGGTAACACTCCCTGCCACTCATCACGCAACCGGACGATGACAACCATTTCTGTAGCGCGACCTCGTGTTGTACTTGCGGGAAATCGTTATTGGTAAAAAGGTCGCATGCGCGATCACGATCATCTGACGGAGTTGTATTGCGGTGCCGCGGACAACCTATAAATCTACCAACATACTATCAGATTCCTCTATAATATAAACCTCTAATATTATTATATATGGTAATATAATATAAACTATCAAATTCCTCTTGATATTCCCATATTTATTCACAATTCGGCTTCTTAAAATTCGTTTTTCATACTTCGCGCGATAGTTCAACATCCCGATGCAAAGAAACATAAACTATTTATCATGATGCACAATGACGAGCGTTTCATCTCCATCTCATTACGTATCGGGAAAGTAAAGTTTCGCTTTCTAGACACCTTAAATTTATGTCCAGCTTTCCCGATGATTTCGCGCGCAGTCTCCTTCCCACAGATTTGACGAGTGTTAGTGCGCATATTCCCGATGGTGTCCACTTTGCATTAGCGGGTAGAAAGCGATTTTTCTTACGATTATGTCAACGCGGAATCGAAACTCGAAGAAAACGTTGCCGTCCAAAGAAGCGTTTTATTCGCCTCTCAGATAAGCACATTTTAGGTTATGATAATCCGCAGGCACAACGGGTCTGGCAGGTGTTTGGCATACGACATTTATCGGAGTATGTCGACTTGTATTTGAAAATCGATGTGCTCCCAATCACCAACATTTTCGAATCGTTTCGGAACTTGTGTATGTGCGTGTATTCACTCGATCTTACACGTTATCACTCCACACCGTTTCTTGCGTGAGATGCCAAGTAGAAAATGACGAGGGTGCATTTGGAGCTGCTCACCGATGTTTACACATTACTCTTTTAAAGGTGGATTCGGGATGGACTCGTTCAAGTCAGCGCGCGTCACGTACTCGCATTGAGTGACGCCTACAATCCGTCGATTGATATCTTCAATATATTGATTGTAATAATCTTTACAGACAAGTCATGCCACAATCCTTACCCATCGGTGATTTTCAATGTGAATGCATTCACCTCCATCTGCCCACTGTTACCGATCAGGGCAGAAAGGGGATAAGAACTCCAGACAGTACAGTTTCTTGCCAGGAAAGTGAACTCGCTCATCTTTGGATATGTTAGTAAGGCACATACCGAAGAATAATACAAAATATTGCGAATGCATATACGAGTATATACAAAAGAAGCTTTCGATCATTCGCGGTGGGATATAATAGTCGAGACATTAACCAAAAATATATAGTCAATATATTTTCTCAACATAGATAAATCATATTTTGAAAATAGAATCATGGTTTTGGAAATGGGAGGAACAAAAATATACCACAAAGCATCAATAAATTTCCCTCAAGATCTTCTAGCGGTCTTGTTTTCGATAATGTTTTGTCGGGTTTAGAAATAGAAAATATTCAAGATATAGCGTATGCTGATGACAAGGCTATATTAGTCTACGGAAATTCACGCGCAAAGTTAGATTAACAAGCAAATGAAGAACGTCATAAATGCTAAATAATATGTAAGATATATGGATTAACAATTTCGGAGCAGAAAACACGTTGCATGTGACTTGGACATCCTGTACAACATAGAAGAGATTTGAAACGTACATTACATAATGTGAAAATACCTATAGAACGCAGCTACAAAAATTTAAGTGATAATTGATGTACAATTAACTATGAAAACATCTAGGATATATCGGAAAGAAGGTTCAAGCTACATTATATAGTATGCTTCGCAAATGAATACATCGATGTGACATACAAACTGAAGATCGGAGATTGTTTTACACAGGAGCATCACGGCAAGCAATAGCTTATGGTAATATATGAGGAGAACGTACAGTAAACGTAAAACTTGAACAGAGTTTACAAACAATAGAGCGACAATGCTTATTACCAATAGTAAGGAGTTGTCGAATTTTCGGGTCCTGTCTAACTAATTGGCCCCAGCATGACCTTCAGACACGGAGAACGCCTGGATGTGAAGAGGGAGCTCATTAAGGTAGGGGGTTTCCAAAGAAGGAACCCACTGCAGTAGAGACCGTAATAGTTAAGGAACTATTCAGGAGTCATCGCAATGTCTCCTATGAGGGTCGACTGAGATGTGGAAAAGGTGGGAGTGACGAGGTAGAACACCGGCTTCCCCTGTTGGGGTCAAATCCGGATGCTCGGGTAGAGTGCACTGTCTCGACACACAGTCTACTCTATTCTCCGCTCGCGTCTACGAGCCGTGTCTTTAAATGTTTTGACATGCTGTTTCAACATTGTCACCTGGCCTCATGGCCCAGTTCCAGCACAACGAGCCACTTCGTCTTCACGACATTACCCCTCCCTCTTTCGTGGAAAACATCAGTGTTACCATCATGTCGTGACACGAAGAACCGCATCGCCAGTATTCTGCCCTTGCATTATTTTACATAAAATACACATGCTTTCAACAAATACTTAAAAAATGACGCGTAATCGTACAAAAATTTTGTGGGGCTTTACGGTTCGTCTACATGATGGCCATTAGAGCCCTCAAAACTTGTACAGGTAGGGAAAATGTAGTTACGCACTAAGAGAGCCAACATGGCTCTCCCCGCGTGTGGGACACGCCGAACAACTCAACCATACCCACTAAAAACCCTCCTGAATTACAACTCAAAACTCAAATATCAACATATCTCAAAACATTACATTCAACATTAAAAAAGGAAGAGGAAAATGAAAGATACCCTAGCATCGGAATCGAAAAGAACAAGTGGTGACCAAGGAAGGTCAGGTAAGAGAAAGGGAAGAGCCTCGCACAAGTAAATGGAAGTAATGCCAGACTCAGCTCGGGGTCCCGTGTTTCCCGAACACGTACTTACAAGATGTAAGTCCCGTGGGGGAAGAGGAAAATAAAAGATACCCTAACCCTAATAGAGTCGCGATCGACAAGAGCAAGAGGTGACCAAGGAAGGTCTGGAAAGAGAAAGGAAGGATCCTGGTATATACATTCATATGAACAATACAACAAACAAACAAAACGTTTTTTTAACGGTAGCACCGACGGTGCTCCAGTAACAGACATCATTTGACTAGGGTTAACATTAATATTTGTATAAATACTCTCACTGACAGTCTCCTGCTTCTTTCCTCTCTTACTCTTTCCACACATGTACAAAATAAATAAGAGCAATATCTCTAAAAATAACACAGTCCCCATACTAATTCCTGTGACAGTCGCATTTTGAACCCACTCTGTTATTGGTATCCATTCTTCTCCTTCTCGTTCTTATCTGAGGCAATTTGTGAGAATTTTGTTTCTGCAAACTTTTAAACGTACGCTCCAAATCTGCGGACTCATTGATTGTCTGTAGTCTGGAGACATAAGCTAATTCATCATACACAAGCGGTTATACCCTAGTTTACTGTATTTCGTAACGACCATGAAACTGTGTCACCGATGCTGGCAGCAAAAATAACAGTTTCTATTTTACACCACGAGAGTATTTTAAAATGACCTTGACCCTTAATTAACAATTTGCTACTGTTTCCTTCACACTGCACCAACAAATCCACAGATTTGCTGACGCTATAAAACCATTGACCTTGCGAGACACTTGATATGGTTCCTTCACAAGGTTTATTTCACACGCTTTCAGCATGGCCTCCGTGTTCTTCGTAAACGCTGTAGTGTTACACGATGTTGTAGAATCAGCAAAAGGGGAAATTTTAGCTCACAAATTAAATCTTAAACTTTCCTGCAGTGTCCCATGAAGTCGTCTGGTAAATGGAGAAAATGGGATTGGTCTTTTGTAGATGCCAAGTAAGGAGACATGTGTGGAGAATACGGTTCAGATAGACTTTCTAGTCGAAAAGGAATTGGTTTTACTTGAAACAATCAAAATACTGATTTAGTTACAATGGGTAATACGACTATTCTCATCACTGCATTTCTATCAGAAAGTACATGTGTTATCGCTGTCCCATAAACACCTTCTGGCCGCAGCGAAGGAAATTCCTGGTCTTCTGATAACCTCTGCCGAGCGTCGAGCAATATTCTTTTTAAATCCTTCTATGGAATTAATGTGGGAGCCAAAACCCCTACTTCTGCTGACGAAATATTATAATTGTTTCCGTGATGATGTGAAATACCAGCTGTGTGTGGCTTTTTATTGCCAAACACGCAGTCTGAAAACTGCCAAAAACAAACCCAATCTCTTCGTACAACCCCGAGAGATAATCCAACATCTTTGCATTCTTCCCGGTGGTCTTCCGTAACTGTTGTAATGCGGTTAGCGTCTCCGAAAGCATGCCATCATGTCGAGCCAATGTGTTGAAAACGTTAGCAAACTAAATTTTGCATGATCTTCCCTTTCGATATTCCCTTGAATATTATCAATATAATTTTTAGTATTCCGAAATTCATTCTCTTTGGCTACGCCTGTCAACTAACTCAGAGCAGTGCCATGCCCATCTATAAGTCCTCGCTTGTGTCTCCATTGAAGTCCATACAACAGTTCAGAATTCGACTCCCTTAATTTATTTAATTCGTTCTCAATTCAAACATTACACGTACTATAAATACTCCTAAAATTACTATCGTAAGTGATTCTACTTGTTAAATTTCCTGATAAATTCCTGAACACATGTGATTGGTACTGAATATTGTTTATTGTCTCCTGAACTTGCACTAAGTGTAAATCTATTTGCACAACCCATTCATCCTCCACCAATCGAAGACTGTTTTAGGAACAACAGTGCTTCAGCACCCAGGATGTGACCATAAATATGCATCACTATTAATATTGTTCAAGCAGTCATGTGACGAAACCACCAATAACCAAAAAGAAACAAAATACTTAAATTTATACACATTATCTTTCTTCACATTCCGAAGTCTCTCTCACTTTTTCTACATACCACTTGTCGCGTTATATACCACTAATATCTCGTTTTTTTAGATAAACCCCTCACTTCAGTCCAATCACTAAACAATAATAATAATACAATAACAACAAACCCACAAAACAACACACACAAAATAATGACTGTTTAAAATCACTTAGTCATCGTCCCTAGTCTTGTGAATCGCTTCATTACGTGTCCACTCTCTTAGTCTTTTTCTTTTAATTCTCCACAATGCCCGGCGCTTTGCAGCTTTTGCTATTGTTTTAAGCTTTGGCATAGTCCTTGCGAACTCACTATCCCAATCACTCAACAGTTGTTTTAAATCGCGTGCCGCTTTATTGACTGCTTCCTCCATCCATACGTCTGAGTCCTCCCCTGGACTCGAAGGTGGTGATGCGCTGGAGGAACTCCTAGCCCCAACCTCCGAGCCGACCTTCTTTCTCCTTCCCCCGCTCGGAAGCGTGGTTCACCGTCCGCGCTGGCGCTCGTGTCGAGGAGCCGTCCTCTGTTGACCACATGCTTACCAGCTCGGCACCTGTCCAAGTGAGTACACTCGCCCCACCAGAGACCTTAAATAGTATTTCCTTGACGGTGGTGGTGGAGCTCCACTCGCTCCCTTCCGCTGCGTGTGAGCTTTTCTACACATGTCAGGATACTCAGTCCATAGCACTGGTGTGTCTCACTGTTCTGACGGTATTTCTATAACATTCCTATGTTGTACTATAATTTTTTCCCATTATTGACGTGTTCCAGATCGAAGGTAACTGGTGACATACAGCTTGTTACCATATACGGATCTGTCCATTGAGACAACAATATCTTAAGATTGACTTGCTTTTATTATTTTATTTCTAACTGACGTACCCCGATCAAATTCAAAGTTTTATTTCTGTTAAATTTTTTTCTCAAGAACCGTTGGCAACACTATTTTTGTCACAGCGTCCGCATGCGTAATTTGTTTTCCTGCCATGTGCTTGATTGTGAACGAATATTTGGCCAACCCATCTAGCTAACCGAGGTTTTGGGTCGGTCTGAGATAATAACCATAATAGTGGTTTGGTTAATGTAAAGTGGCGACTAAACAGATACACTCTGAATTTTCTAATCACCATCACCACTCCCAAACATTCCAAATCCAACGCACTGGATTTTTGCTGCTGATGTGACAATTTCCTACTTGCACAAACCACAATCTGTTCTCCATTGTCTATCACTTGTGAAAGAATTCCTCCAACTCCGAGCGGTGAAGCATCTGTTGTCAAGACAAATGGCATACTAAAATCCGGAAAGTGTAACACTTCTGAGTGTATTAATTTTTGTTTTAATTTCGTGAACGCTTTCTGATGTTCTATTCCCCACAGAAACATTTTTCCTTTCCTCTTAAGGTCGTTCTGTACCCCTGAAATTTATGAAAAATTTCCAATAAACTTTGTATAATATCCTGTTAAACCCAAAAATTCATGAACCGTTTTATATGTCGTAGGCGTTGGAAAATCTCTAATAGGTGTAACGTTCCCATCATCCACTTGTAACACTTGCGGACTAATAACATGACTCAAAAATCTTGTCTTTTCCTTGAAAAAAAAAAGCACTTATCTGGTTTAAATTTGCTATTCTAAGCCTTTGGAAAATTTCTGCCAATCCCCTCAAATGGTTTTCTGGTGAACAATCGTATCTAAACACCAGTTCCAGTTACACAAACCAACTGGAACTCGAATAAAATGATAGTGACCTGACGTTGTATTGAATTTCATATATTTTTAACTTTCTTCCTCCATCTGGACTTCCCAGTAGCCACTGCAAAAGTCTCGAGTTGAAAAAATCTTCGTACCCCCAAGGTTATCAAATACCTCCTCCGTGTTAGGCAATGGAAAAACACATTACTTAGTTACTGCATTTACTGATCTAAAGTCTATACATGGCCGATACGAAACTTTGTCTCGTCCCCCTCGTTCCTTCTCCAATATTATATTAGCTGACCACGGGGTAGAACTTGGGGAAAAAAATTCCTTATGTCAACATATCCTCAATAGCTTCATCCAATACTTTTTTATGTGCGTGCGGTATTCCATTATAATTCTTTTTAATTGGGGTTGCCCCCTCAATTGAATGTTTTAATTTATCTGTACATCCCAAACTGTTTTTCCCATATACGAAAATGTCTTCGTACGCAATATAGAGTTCTAAAAATTGTTCTCTAACACTCCCCGGGGACCAAATTAAATATCTTAGTTAAATCTATCTCTTCTTGTCTGTCTGGCCAAATTAATGTATCTTTTTCAAACAATTTATGTCTATTGTTTCGAATTCAACCCTTTCAAAAGAAACTCGGGTCTTCCCCTTCAAAGTCCTATATCCTTTTGAATTATTACACAATAAAATAGAAATTTAACCTTCCTCAACTTTTGAAATTACTGGTATTATACCTAATTTTTCATAGTGAACCAATAACTGTACCCTCCGGTAGGTCTATTTTCAGTCTAATTTTAACCATCGACAAAGGTTTGATTTTTATTTTCCGATCCATTTCACCGAAATTCCTAGTTCCTGCTCGCAATAAATGTTCATATTCTTCCATTACCTCAGCACTCCATGCTTCCACGTGCTCTGCATTTTCTTTCCTCGTGCCATTGTGACTTCCGCTTACGTTGCAAGAACACACGTTTTGTACTTTTCTCCTGTCAGTATCCCGATGCCTGCAATTTTCAGATCTAATTATACCTAGGTTTCCGAGTCTATCTCCATTAACATCATCAACAATAACTTTATTTACTAATTCCAGGTTCATATTTTCACTTAACAAAAACTCATGTACTCTTGCCTCACACATAGGATTATTTAACTGCGTAGCATTCATATTCAACTTCTTGTTCTGCCTCAAATCTAGACTGACACCATTTCCCTCAATACACAATGTGCATACGGCAGTAAGTCCTGGTTGTAAACCAATATTCTCAAAAATAACGTCATTCACACTAGCACACTGTTATGTCGGCATATCTATTTTCACATTCAAGGCTCAACGTTGTGGCTAAATCAACATTTACTCTACCTTCTCTTTTTTTGGAATTATCAAACAAATCAACTTCGACAATAAAATATTATCACACTTAGACTCAATTAACCCACTCTCAGTAGATAGTTCCTTTACCATCGATGATCCATCGGGACATATTTCACTGTTTAGACCCAAGTATTCAACATCACTGGCTATTTGCTCCCCCTCTATTCCATTTATTCCTGAAGTCTGCACTTTAACCACTAACTCATTATTCACGTTTCTCTTCTCTAAATCGTTTGTGCACGGAGAAAGAGTTTCCGGTAAAATATCCATTACGGTTGATTCTATCAACAAATCTGGAAAATCCTCTGTGTTCTGTATTTCTGCTTTCTGTGGCGACAGAGATGTTTCTAATATTTTCTCAAAATTTTCCTCCCAGGCCCTAAATTATCTGTTTTACTCATCCTTGTTAGACTATTATTCTTTAACTTACTATTCCTCTGATCATCCCTTCCTTCTTCCATATTGTAATTAACCCGTCCAAAATTCCTTTCCTGCCCCTCGCCTCCTTTCTGAGTCTTTATTCCGCCTAAACCTTATTTTTTTCTCTTTCAAATCACCCCGTCCTCGAATGTCCAACAAATATTATCCCCTATCGTCCCAGATTTATTAAGTCCATTTCTGTTTCCAGAACCAAGTTGTGTGTATTTCTGAGTATCTACGATCATACTTTCATTCCCTGGATTAATTACACACTTTTGCTTGTTAAGAACGTATCTAAACGTAAGATACCTTAATATTTCGTCTGACCAAGTTCTGCTATTAAAAATCCTGAGTAAAAAACTCGTTTCCTATTTTTAGATTGACACAATATTATCCTTGTACTTTTAATGCGTGACACGACCCGCTTCGAACCCATTTGTAGTACGGTACATGGAACTCGCTCTATCGATATTCTAAATGAATTTAGTACGCTACAGCAAGCTCTTGTATCAACTAATAAATCATACTCCTCCTCCAATATCTCAACCCTAGTAAAGCCTGGTTGTGGTTTTATATACAACACTAAGAACTCCCTTACCCGTTTATTCCGTTTTTTTGCTTTCTGTCACAGTCGATCGGTCTGTGGTCTGCTTTATTGCATAATCCGCATATTAATAATGGGCAATTTATTGCTGAGTAAGTCCCATCCCCATAAATAAAACTAGAAAGGTTTTTCTTCCTAAGTCTTGCATAATGGCCACGGCGCGAGCAAAAACTGCAAGTTAAGTTATTCATTCGACGCGGCGCCGAGTACTGTTGACGCTGTCTCTGCGGTGCCGATAGTGGTGGTAGGTGCTTCGACTCACGTGGTTGCTTATCTAAACCACTAGCTGTTGTCGAAATCGGAAGACAAGATGGTGTCGACAAATTCCGTGCTGTGTACACTTGAACCGCTAATTCTTGAGTATGTGCGGATTCTTCCTCTTCCAGTATATTTTGTGGATTTTGAACCATTACAAACCTGCCAATACTTTCTCGTAGTCCAGCAAACACTTTGGGAGAAGCCTTCATTTGAACATATTCGTCATACCCTCCCATTCTATGTCCTCATAGGCGTTTTCTTAATCTTTTCCAAATACTTCTGAATCTAGTTGAAAATTCTAAAACTGATTCTAAATTACCCTGTATTATTAAATATTTTCTCTAATGTTATTCGAGAAATTTGCGGTGCAAATCTTTCCTTCAAATATATTTTTAAAATTTACCAATGATTCTAACACCTGTGGATGGTTGCTCACAAATTCACTCGCTGTGCCTGATGTATGAAGATGAGATGCAGATAAGGTCCCTTCCTCTGACCAGTCGTTAAACTGAGATAAAATCTCCAACCTTTCCAAAAACATTTCAAGAGACACGTCATCTTCCCCCATTAAAAAAAAATGTAACATAGTAAGAGCATTATATTATTTACCAGTCCCGGTTTTGATATATATAGTGACTTGTCGAAAATCTCGTTCTTGAGAAAGATATAGTTTTTGAGATAGTTTGAAAAATACCCAAAATCCCCAATCAGAACCGTGGCACGTTAGGGGGGGAACATCTGCGTGATTGGAAGCCTTCCGTCACGTGGATTTCGAAATTTGAAGTTTTTGGAAGTGGGGAGAAACATGTAGGAAGGGAGAAAACCCATTTAAGAAATGGAAATTGTTCCTTCAGCCCATTATTCTTCTAGAAATTTTCACGAGCCATTATTTCGCGCGCAAGCCCGTTTTCTTCCAGAAATTTTCGCGAGCTCACGACTTCAAAGACTTTTCGAGGCACGTGAGATTTTTTTCTTCATCGAAACTTGTCGATATTTCGGGAGCACCGAACATGACTTATAAATTGTTCGTGATCGGAGCCACTACGTTTTTATTTTCGAAGACTTCCGAGTAATTCGAAATTCAAATGAGTCCGCTATCGTCCGGAGCGAAGCCTATAGTTTTGGCGAATATTGTCGGCGGGGACGCCTGAGGACTCCCAGGCCGCGTAGCAGAGGGGAGGAATCACCATTGGTTGAGCCGTAGCTAGCGATGTCGTCAACCCGGAAGCGCTCTGAGATCAAAGCCTGGTCAGCCGTGTGAGGCCAGCGCACCCTCCACTCACCACTGCAGCACTTGACTGATCTGACGAGGTATTTGTACGATTGGGGGTGTTATTTTCTCTCATCTCTCTTCACTTTTTTCACCTCACGTGACACCCTCCACCTCACATTCATTTTCCCACATCCTATTCGTAAAAAAGAGAAAATTTATCACAATGCTCGTCTAGCACCGTCACCTTGGAAGCACGGTCTTCCCATCACGTCAGTTTGGCATGACGCACAAGAGAGGGGGTGTTACGTTTCGTAACATACCGTTCACACGGTCACGCAACAGTCAACAGCCTGAAGGGTCTGTCCACGCAGAAACTAGTGAATCCCCGTTTTTTGAAGCACTGTAACAAACAATTTTTATAAGGTTGCAAAACATCCATCTATCCGAAGTGTCTGTATACGCAGAATTTAGTGAATCCCCTTTTTGAAACGTTTCGAAACATTAACTGACGTATGAGTCAGCATTCTGTCCCACCCCACTCATGGCAGTAGACTTTCAGAACTCTAGATAGCATTAGTGTTTTACATTATATAAATTTAAAACTAAGTTGGCCGGAAAAATAAGAAATTAAAGAGATTCAAGAAATCCAGCATATGAATTTTACATAGATATTATTCTCGTAATTTTAAACAATAAACATCATGAAAGAAAAATATAATAAAGGTGGAGGAAAATTGATCAACGCAAGCATAATGAGTGTTGATTCGGGAAATTACTTCACAAATCTCAATATTCAAATTTGCTTCGCAATGAATTCTCCCTTCACAAAATAAATATACAAGTCATTTCAAAGGAAAACAGGACAAGTTTATTTCAGTATTGACATATAACGAATGTTAGAAAAGATTACTAATGTGCCCAATGACAGCAGGCTATCATTATAAATGTCGGCTGTCTTCTTGAAGAGAATTTGTTCAGCTTATAGTATTAACTCACGAGTCCTATAATTGCTCGTAATTGATGGTAGCATTACACTACGTTGATGTACCTATTGTTCCTAAGGTGGCGGCACTTCGCAGTTATTTCACAACTCAGCGTCGATCTTCGGAGCGAGACTACGTCCCAGCGGTCCTGTTGACGAGCTTGTGCAGCTCAGCTCGGTGGTGGTTTCAACTGTTTGAAAGACTGTGCTTCCCAGTCGGTCGTTTGGTGGCGTGAGCGGTCTGACGGGCAGCGCTCCTGCTCGGCGTCAGTATGAACTATTTGATGGAGCCTGAGCAGTCTGACGGGCAGCATAACGTCGTCGCTCGTGGTCGCTTGATTAAGCTTTTGCGTAGGAGGTTAGGAGCACCTTCCAGCTCGAAAGCTTGATCACAACTGAATGTTTGGTGTTGCAATCCTGTTAATTACACCTCGGTTCGGCGTTCTGATGACGTAACATTGGTAGGATGTTCATCTATCCAAATTTTCTGGAACTTTCTTAACAAACATACGTGTGCTCTATCCATATGCGTCCTTTGAACTCATGGAATCTCCAAATGTTTACAAATGACTTTGTATGTAGAGACCACAGAATATAAACCAGACTCCCCTCTCCCATACTAACGCTGCGTTAACAGCTTTCAGCGCTCCTAACCAGGCCCAAGAAACAAGATAGGGCGAAAATGTCTGAGGTTTACCGCTTCAAGTAGTTTGCGCATAATACTTACCAGACTGCGCTATCAGTCACCCGGCCACCTATATTTCGTCCAGCGCTCAATAGATGGCTGCAAGATCGTGTTCACCCTTCTCCTATTGGCTTCTAGTGATCTTTGTTCATTACATTCGTGCGGTGCAGTGTGGAGCTCAGGCTGTGCCGTACCGTGTGATAAAGAATAGTGATTTTATATTGTGAAATGCCTCGAATTTTCGTGTGTTTCGTACCGGGGTGCTACAATGCAACAGGCAACCCGGAAATAACTTTCCACGCCTTCCCTACCCCACCAGAAAGGTAAGTAATTCTTGTCTCAGCGCCACTTCCCACATGGGCAGACGTACTTAGCTCAGTCGCTTTGCTGCGATTATTGTTGCTTATTTATTTATTTATAAATATATTTGTTACATTCTCTTGTAGACAACGGCAATGGATAAAGTGTCTGGGCCTGACTGGTGTGCGTGTCGCACGAAGTATGAGAGTCTGCTCAGCACATTTTACCCCGGACGACTTCCATGGTATGTTAAATGAAAACGAATGTTACATTGAATATTGAAATTTATTATCTGTAATATCTAAGTAATGTATTCATGAATGAATTCTGTATATTAAATGATGAACATAAATATAATATAATAATATTTTATTGAACCACATAGATCATAACAATGATGTATGGCGTGTCATAGTAGTGACAACAATGACAATAATATTTGCATATAAGAATAACAACAATGTAATCATTTTGATACATTT
>NNCF01126607.1:116879-130670 GCA_002313205.1 Laupala kohalensis | reverse complement strand
TAGTTAACACGATGTATAACTGAAATATTTTACTACACATATGAAATAGAAAATGAAAACAGGAAACAATTGACAGGAAATGTACACAAAGAAAATACATACTTGCTCTTAATTCTATTTATTCATAATAAGATTACAGGACATTCTCATATGAATGGAAACATACAATCCTGTATACAAACATGGGGTACACTTGCAAAAAGGTACTCAGAGATTGATGGGACGGCATTTCTCTTCAGGTATCCCGAACCTGGAGAAAGATCACATACATCAGTCAGAACTGGAAGCAAAACTGCAGGTGTCACAATTTTACTTCAGAGTGTCCATTCCATTCTAAAATACGGTATAATATTTTGGGGACAAGCACCAGAAACAAAACAAACTTTTAGTTTACAGAAGAGAATAATACAAACAATTACCAACACTAATAAACTTTCTTCATGTAAACCATTATTTGAAAAGTTGAAAATACTTCCACTACCATGCATGTACATTTTTGAAACTTTGTGCTTTGTAAAAAAGCATTTACTAGACAAAGGACCACTCTATAGATTTAATTCCACTGTTCATGTTCACAACACTAGACAGGCCAGAAAAATCCATCTACCACAGATAACATCCACTCTTAGCCAAAAAAGCACTTATAATGCAGGTATACAGCTATATAATGTGTTACCACTAAACCTAAAAAACATTAATACACTGAACCCATTCAAACAAACAATTTTTACGACAGAAACTACTTCAGTAAACAAGTATTCCTCAGAGACAATTACTAATCTATGACATACAATATATTGCAGATAATCATTAGAGGAAAGGTGCAGAAGGTGCATGATGCGAAAAATGATATAACAACATCAAATTACATTGTTTTAGCATAAATATTGTAATTATATAATAATTCCCAGACTAACTAACATAAAGATCAAAATGTGTCAATATATTTCGAAACCCAAACAGAAGTAGCGTTGGCGTGAGTGTTGTCGTAAGCGATCATAAATTCAAAGGAGCAGAGAATCTCGAAATGTATACAAAAGGAAAGTCTTCAATAGCGCACAGACTGAGTAGGTCGTAAAAGGACATTCACCCAAGAAACCGCAGCGGTCGAGTAGTTAAGATTAAAGTGTTTGGGTTCGGCCCAATTAGAATAAACATCGACTCGCGTGGCTGATGAGAAGCATTTGAAGGTGTGGGGGATAAGATTAAATAGAAAAATGAACAAACATATCTCGTCCGAGATAAGCGATGCTACGAAAAAAAAGGATTGAATAAAAAAATATTGAAGTTCTCCAAAAGAGCAACGTAGGGACTTGCATCATCGCCGATTTTTTCCTAAAATTTAGTGGCAACGGAGGTGGAGTAATAACGACGAGAAGTGGGGACAAAGTTATAAAGAGGAGTGGCGAAGCAATAGAACGAATGGACCAAATGGACAGGAATGGACCGACTGAACTGACGAATTGATCAACTGATCACTAACTACTCTCTGGTTTCTGTTTCTGTGCTTCTGCTGTGTTTTACATTACGTTAAATTGGTTGAGGTTAATTCAGAGAAATTTTACTTAGAACTTTACTAAGAAATTAACGTGAAATTCCACTCACATTCAAATATTTCATCCCGTGTACTTCGAGCTGTTTCATGGATTATTTCCGACTTCGGAATAGTCGAGTGTTTGTTCCGAGATAATAAGACATTTTATATTTGTGGAGCATCATTTGAACTTGGGAATGATGGCTCAAGTAGTGCACGTTACGAACAATACTTGGTGAACGTGGGTTCGAGGACGAGCTTTGGAGATGTTGATTGGAACATGACGGCGTCGTTTGCTGAATCGGCTCTTCCAAAACGGATGGGCGCTTTAGCAGTAGGAAACGAGTGAGGAGGCGACGTGTCCGTGAGTTACCAGCTCCATTCTGAGGCCGTGATCACCCATCTTTGCAACAAAGGTAATGAACAAATGCTGGTTGCATCCAGTAACCAAATATCGCAGCGAAGAAGATTAGCGTGTGCGTCGAACATGAATTCATTGCGGCCCAGCTCAGAACTCTAAAGACATTAGCTTAAATTATAAGGGCCAATTTAAGAAGATGAGCTTTTAAATGTGTAACCATTTTATAAATACAATTAACATTTGCCTTCAGCATTTTATTTGATGACAAGATATAGTAAGATCGAACTCATTGTCAATATTTTCTGTGTTTGTGCCTTTTTGGGGGAATGTTAATGGGGAAGAAGAAAGAGGCATGGTAGTTTTAGATATCGCGTATTACTAATGAATAAACAATTTAGTCATTTTATTTTCAAATTGCGATTTCCTTATGGAACTATGTGTGTTTTTCACCTTTTAAATAATACGAATCCCACACTCAATTCTATGAGAACCCTGAAGTTTCATGTATATATTTTTGAGGTCCCTTATTACCTTAGGAATTCCTCAATTAATTGTCCCACTTTTCAGGACAATTTGGCGCCCAACTTTCAAGACAAGCATCATTTAAACATATGGTCTTCGTCGCCAAGCTTGTTTAATTAAACGCAACACAATTGGTTCCAAAGCGGAGCTTGTTTGTTTTAATTAATTAACTCATTACAAATCACGTTAATTGCTAATTAGTTGTTTAATTAAATAATTCATCACAATATATACCTTGACATAAATTAATAAAATAAAATAATAGAATTCCTACAATAGATATCTAATAACCCTAGCCTAATAAATATTAATATTCCGTGATAGTAGAAAATAATAGTATTTTACATTAATTTCTACGTAGTCTAAGTTAAATGAATATTATGAAATGTATCAAAATTATTATAGTGTTGTTATTCTTATCTGCAAATATTATTGTCATTGTTGTCAGTACTATGACACGCCGTACATCATTGTTATGATCTATATGGTTCAATAAAATATTATCATATTTCTGTTCATCATTTAATACACACACTTCATTCATCAATACATTACTTAGATATTATAGATAATAAATTTCAATATTTCATATAATATTCGTTTTCATTTAACATACCATGGAAGTCTTCCGGGGTAAAATGTGCGGAGAACACTCTCATACTTCGTGCGACCCGCACACCAGTCCGGCCACGACATTTTAACCAGAGTTGTCGTCTACAAGAGAATGTAACAAATATATTTATAAATAAATAAGCAACAATAATCGCAGCAAAGCGACTGAGCTAAGTACGTCTGCCCACGCGGGCAGTGGCGCTACGTCAACAAGAATTACTTACCTTTCTGGTGGGGATGTCCGGGTTGCCGCCAAATGCACTGAAGCACCCCGGAACACAGCAAACAAAAATTCGCGGTATATCTACAGCAACAGTGCTACTGCAAATTCGCAACAGTGCTACCTACAGCAGCGCACACAGAATGTAAAAAACAAAGGCAAACACTAGCAGCCAATAGGAGATGGGTGAACATGACCTTGCAGCCATCTATTGAGCGCGACAGTAAATATCTAGAGATGAGTAGATGGTGGCGATGTCTGGTTGAAATTAGGCGCGCACTACTACAAGCTTCAAACTTCAGACATTTTCCCCCTACCTTCTTTCCTCACCCTGGTAGAGACTCTTGTTTGGACAGTGTCTGTTATGCTGGTCTTAGATATAGAGCGTCTGGGTCGTTTGTCTTGACAACGGCGTAAACATCATGGCGTGTGATGTCTTGCCGTTACAACATGCATCTAAATGTGTTAATGCATGGGGGTTTCATCATATATGTAGAAGGTACGTCTACAATGAGAATGCGAAAATTAGATAAAGATATTAAAGCATGATATAAGTTCTAATTATTCGTAAACAGAACTTTGTAAATATCCTGTAAAGTGTAATATAAATTTATAAACTATAAATATAATTTGATAGAAGCATGTAACAAAAAAGTTCAGCCTAGAATCGCACCCGTGTCAAAGGTGGTTAGCAACGAACGACCACAGCGTCGATTGAACACTATTCCTTAGGATTCCGTGCAGGATAGTTGAGTTACTCCATGTAGCAGCCCCGACATACAAAGAAGTGAACAACGGGTTATTGCATTAACAAATTGCAGTAAAGAACAATGATTAGAAAGCAAAGTGAATCAGTCAAAGTTATAGAAAACCAAGTGAAAAAATTGAATTTGAATGATCACTTTGTATCAAAGAACAGTGAATAACAAAGAACAATGAAACAGTTAATGTTATAAAGTCAATGAAAGGTAAAGTAAAGAATAATTCAGAACTGAGTGAGCACCAAATTGTTCCCATACATTCAGCAAGTTAGCAGCTTCAATGTGGTAATATTCTATATAAAACGGTTTTTCAACCATCTGGATTAAGGAAACTAACGACAGCAGGGAAGGCAGACATTTCAGGTTTGGCCAGTGAAATCTTTTTCCAGGCAGGCATGAACATATGAGCTCCAACGAATAAACATTATTAAAGATCTTTTCAAATTATAAAGTACGCTGGTAATTATAAATATATTAATGAGAATATTCACCAGCAAATAATTGATGTTGTTTCTCTTTGATATTATTGTATAATGGTTTTCAATTGTAATTGTTTTATATATTTATGTCAAATTATACCCATTCAGAGTCAATGTAAATAAGTACAATTCATTTCAGCTCTCATAATCATTTATTTAGCACGTATCAACTACTCACTCATTAATTAAATTCATTATTTATTTTATATATTTTCTTTTACTTCTACTGTCACGGTAGTGGTCCTCCGGAATTTAAGTTAACCTCCTTTTCTCCCCCTCCCCTCATCCGGAAATATGGTGTTTTGTTGACAGACCGTTACCAACAGACAATTCACAAGGGGGTGTTTGCGTCATGTAGGAGTGTGATGGGATATGAGGTACAACAAGTTGGAGACAAACACAAACGTATCTCCACTTTTTTGTGTGTCACGTCAACGTCTCAACCCAACACCCACCTCTGTTCTCTTGAGGGCAGTAGGTCTCAGGCAGCTATCGCAGCAGGTCCTATGGGCGCACGTAGATGGGTGAAAAAAAACGACACGAATGCGACCTAATCCCAAACGAAACCTCACCCTTCAAACTCACACAAGTTCTTCCACAGGCTCCCCTCACAAAAATAAACATTATTAATAGTTTTTCTGTACATTTTTTTGGAAGGGGGTGATATGCCCTGCCTTGACTGTGCTCCCAGGCGCGCCTGGAGGATGCTTCCCACATCCCAATGCCATTGCTGTGCTCAAAACATCATCCGCTTTATTCCATTCCCATCCCCACTTCCGGTTATTTAAACACCATCCGTCCTTCTACTTCCACTACCACTTCTAGTGATACGCCTCTCCCTGTTCTCTAAACAAATGTGTTATGACATAGGTGTTCTCGAAACACCACACGATCTTATCGCATCTCCAAATCCGGTGATAAGCTTATCAATGCTCTCTAAACACCATAAGTCTCTTACTGCTAATACTACTAAAAATAGATAAAGCTAATAATATCAATACATGTTTAATAATGTGAAACTTTAAGACGCTAAATTAAAAAGTAAGATAAAGTGAATAAAATGTTTGTGGTTTAAATCACTCATCAAATAAACTTTATTTGATGAGTGCTAGAAACGTATGAGTACATTGAGTTACTCCGTTACTACTTCATTACTTCCAATTTCTCTATTTTATCACTTCTAAAAACACGTATTACTATGTATTATAAGGAGAAAACCTACTAGTTTTTTAGCGACTACTTATTCGAAATCGTATTACTCGTATACTCGCAATTCTTGGTACTCGTAAAAGTACGAATATGCTGATAATAGCTCTAACAGGTCATTCGCGAATATTCGCATATGCTCGGTTTCCTGAGATGTGTCTCCAAAGGCCTCCATGCGGCAGGAAAGGGAGAGCACCGGTATTCGTGATGCGACGAATAGCAAGCAACCCATCCACAGTATTCGCTATTCGGCGAGCGTTCGCTCGGGATTCGCCGAATGACGAATATGTGGAGCTGTCTTTAGAGTACGATTATGTTGGAGCGACGATCAGCGATAAGAAGAAACAGAATGCAAACGTGAAACTAACCTTCACGTGATGACAAGTGAGGGTGTTTATATCGACACTGCGACTAACAATAAAAGCAACGAAAAGGTAGATACATTTTCTATGCTCTTATCGAAGCTAGGGTCACCATTGTTGTTGCGGCTTCGAGATTGCATTACGTTGTTCTTTAATGGATATTGATGGGATGGTCCCTTGCTTGCTTCCGGAGAGTAAATTAGTTTATTTTCCTCCACGTGGTCATACGCAGTCTGTACTGTTTTTTGACAATAAATTTATTATTATAATGAACAATTTGTAGAAGTTGCGTCCACCAAAGACACGCGTTGTGAGGCGAAAATAATTAAAACCACAACAGACCATGGGGTCATGGAAATTAATTCAACAAGGAAATTTGGTGAGGTTATATTGAACGTTCAGCTTAACGCAGAATGAGATACTTTGGGCATCCGCAGACGTGTCAATGACTCCTTTTGTCGCTTCAACATAAACGGTGTCGTTCGGAGTTACGCCGCTCGCTTCTCCGATTACGAGGAGAACACTAGTCCGCGCGACGGCAGCTGACGTAAGTCGTAATAAGCTGCGCAACATAACTCCCGAGACGAATGTGAGGGTGCGAGAGTGAAAGGCGAGGAAAATAAACGCCGTTCTAAAAAACATTTATCATTCAGAGCGATGGGTTTACCAATTCGACATACACCTTCCGGATTTCTCCATCGACCATCGAAGTACGACGAAGGTCAAACGAGCTATAAAACAGTTTTCGTGGAAAATGCGACCATCCCAACCCAATTGGCACTCCTACTCATAGTTTGCAGACTGAGTACTAGCTGCCAGGCGCGTGTGCGAGTTATGTTGCGCGCCATTCCACGCCAAATCAACATAGTTGTAATAGATTTTTTAAATGACCATCTCAGATTTTGATTAAATTTTGTAGCCAGGTAGCCATCATATACATTAAGAAAAGTATAAATTATTGTTGTAAAATTACAACCCGTTTGGAAGTCTCAACAAAACTTCCAAAGTTTGTAAGTTTGAAATATAAAGTTTAAACAAAACGTCTCAACACAAAGCTTTTGGATTGGTCTGGAATCTCTCCTACTTTAGATAAAGCGCTTATTGAGATGTCGTTTTATAGCTTATTTGTTCTTTAAAATGATATGCTGTAAAACATGAAAGAAGGAAAAAAATAACATGTTCAAAATCAAATTTTTTATTCCTAATTTCTCAGAATGCGCCATTTTGAATTTTTTTTTAAATTTATACAAGACATAGTTTATATCCTTGTAAATAATCTGGGAAAATATGAATGTGGGATGAAAATGGATTCAGTGTTAAAGCAATAAATGAATGTCTCTTGCCACGTACCGCGAGGTGAATTAGAATTTTTCCTATAGTTCCTTCCGAACATTATTACGTTAAATACTCGTCCAGTAAAATAAAAAATTCATATATTATCAGAAGAGTTTCTCTTTCTGACATAATTATGAAAAGGAAAAATATTATCTCCTTAGAAGATAATATTATTGATGTCATTTTCAACAGAAATATTCGCTGTATATTGTAACAATTATTTAACTTGTTTAAAAAATTTATTAAGTTATCCATATATTTGAACCAAAACTAATTTATTAGCCGAGCCATTTGGAAATGTATTGCGGTTTGGAAAATAAAGAAGGGACCGTGAGAGGGAAAAAAGGCGTCTTTTTAACGTAAGATCATAACAAATAAGGAACAGACCGCGAACCTTTTTGAGCCTGAGAGCTCTGAGGAATATTATTGACTTCATCTGGAAAATATCTGAAGTCTTGCACGCGTCCTACACTGAGAAAAAGAGAAAGTATATATTGCGGAGCTCCGATATTCCCAGGAAGAGAGAAGGAAACATCGCGATTGCACAAGATCAACAGACTCCATTGTTCGACATTGACATATCGGGGGAAAAATAAACAGATGTCATGATAAAGAAGGTCGAAGATACTGCGATCGAAGTGTCACATGATGTGAGGTTCTAATCACTCGCCATCCCACAAAAATTCAAATTTTTACTTGATCCAGGAGTTAGAAAAAGTTTAAAATAAAAAAAAAATCGTTTTTTGCCTTTGGAGGCGGGAGGGGTAAAAAACCTATTGACCGCGGAAACACAAGATTTTAGGTGTAAGCAACACCATGTTATTCGAAAATCCAAGATTTAGGACATTTTACCTATCTTAACCTGGGATACCCTTTGCGGTCAATGTTCAGGTCAGCATGACAATTGTACTTTCAAGCACACTAGAGCGACATGTATTAAGAAAGGGATAACCAGTGGTCAAAAGGTGAATGATTCAGACTGTCAAGAGTATAAGACCGCCCAAAAGATATTAATAAGCAAAACACACTATGGATATTAGATTCCTTCAGCAGAATATGCAGTGATCGATAACAGCGTCGCGGTAAAATGTTTATCGTTGAAAATATGGTGGATATAGGAAGCATTCAAGAACACTACCTTATCAAGGGGGAATCAAGTCATAATCAAGTTAACACTAGAGTTATAGAGCAGGAGGGAGGATGGTCTTCTATATTAGTAATGAAGAATGACATAGAAGTACTAGTCATATCAGAATTTTGCGGGAAGTACATGATAAGGTGCGAAATACGCATAGGCCAAGAAGACTCGGTGCTCGTTAGTTGATACAGGAGGGGGAAGAAGAAATGTAGGTCAATGGTGCAAATATTGAAGAAATTGATAAAAAACGCAGACATGAGAGACGCATAATTTGTATCGATCGGAAGGCAGATCCTCGCAATGGGAAGATCCTCGCTATGGGAAGATAGAATAGCGAAGGCAAAATAGAGTACTTATAGAAGAAGTAATTTTCCAATATGCACTGGAGATACAGAATGAGAGTTGAACAAACGCTGCATTGGGATAGAAGAAAGTCGATAATTGAACTAACATAAGCAAGGAATTTCTCAGACATTGTGCATGATTGACGAATCGTGGATGGTGTGGCATTGGATCATTAAGGGAATTTACTAGATGTAGTGACATCAAGAAATCGGATAAATGAAAACACGTGTAAGAATCTGAGAAAGTTTGGAAATGATTTAAAGCAGTACTGTCGACAAAGAACTTTTGGGATAATTGTGAAGGAGAGATAGAAGATACGGTGATTAAGATGCAATTGACATTACTACAAACCGCTTGGAAAGAAATACAGGCGTGGCAGAGGAAATGTGATGGAAAGAGGAACTAACTGAATGAAGGAAAAACAGCAAGATGAGGAGGTCGTTGCAGGAGGAGAGGGAGAGAAACTAACATTGAGAAGAAAGAATGCAGTATTAAGGGAATATAGGCGAAAGATTAAAGAATGTAAAACTGAAACGTGCGGAGTAATGGTTGGGGGTTGCCATACCTAATTGTTCGAGACAAATTAAAAAAAACAAATCTGGTGTACTCTAAAAGAAGACGAAGGACAAACAGGAGGGTGGAACAATTCTGCGTTGATATTATTTTAAAAGATGTTGGCACGACATAAGTGCTAGGTTGTCACGAGTTATTCAATACTTGTTTACGCGATGGAAATTTTCCGACACAGTGGAAAATTGAGAAGTTGCGCATATTTAATAAAGGAAAAAGCAAGAAAAATAAAGATCGGAATGCCTACAGACCGATTAGCTTGTTGTCATGCTTGGTAAAATTATTCGGAAATATATTGACGAACAGAATGACACTGCTAATCGAAGAGAATGGATTTTTTTCAGATATCCAATATGTATTTCGTACAAGAAGATCAACACAAGATGCACTACGCAAGTTAGCTACATGGATAAACGAAAGAAAGATGAAACTGAAATATATATCGTAACCCAACGAAATGATGGGTTCTACGGTAAGTCCGTGTAGTGGGTAACAATCATCTTACCTTTTCTTTTTGGCTAGATCGTTCAGCACCAGACTGATTCTACTTTACACGCGCTTGGTTCGGCCCATTTATAACCGTGAAAAACACATCCAAAGTTCCTTATGAAAGGAAAACGCCGTTTAAGTACAATTGGTTTAACTATATTTATTTAAACAGTTATACATTATTATTTCCTAACATATGCATACAACCCCCCAAAATCACAAGGACATATTTGGTGGGCAACTACCCGATCGTTTCCTCTTTAACACGTGGGTGCGCCAGTCTAACGACGAATTTATTTCTCTCTCCCTCGGGCATTGATTACTAACAATTAAACAAAAACAAAGACTATCATTTAATACATCCATTTATCTTTAGCCTTCTTGATAGTGCTGTGACATACATTCATTGTTCTCAATACTAGATTTTTTAAATTTTTTTCTCTTGGCTACCATCACTAATACTACTCCAGCTCTATTTAGGATTCCTTCAATTTTAACTCATTTTCATTCGTCATCCTGAATTATTTATTTATTTCCCATTTATTTGCTGCATAATATGATTTCATTCTTTATCATTACATAATTTGCCCATTTCAATTCTTCAATTACCAATAACATTTTTCCAATTGACTTTAAATGCGTTAACGTTAAATACAATAAATTTATTCACGTCGGTTATTTTTCTTCCCTTAATTTCCCAATTCCATGACATACTGAGTTCCTCACAATCTTCATTCACTCTTATTTTCCCCACACTCTCATTGCTTCCGGTTAGCTGTTTTGAACATTTCATTGTTACCACTTGACCTTGCCAGGCACGAACCCCATACACGTCTCTGGTCGTCGCCCTTCCTCACTGACTCAGCCGCCATTCACCTCGTCTCTTACTACTCTGAGTTCATCCACGCGTCCCCCTTTCTAGTTACATTTTGCCCCTTTTTTGCATTAAATCATCCATCCATTTATCTTTTATTTTAATGATTTATAATTACGGAATACAATACAAAAGACTCATATTTATTTACGTTCCATTTTTTCATCGGCTAATTCGATTTTCGCACTCTTAATAATACTAATTAGTATAATTGAACTAGTTAGTATAATTAACCCATTAAGCGTATCTCCTCGCGTGAATATCGTTTTTTACTTTGTCTCGTTTCACCTCGCAAGCAGATATGACGGCCAACCCTTTTGTCACTGTCCCTACCTCAAGGATAGACACCTTCGCTATCTTTTTAACTGTATGAAGGTTTTGACCTCATTATATCCGCTCCAATATCGCAAATAAATGTAGCAACCTTCTATAGTCAGTCACTCCCAGCTTACGTAGCATTTTTCAAATAATATTTATTATTATATTTTTACTAACTAATTAATTTAAACGCATGAGATTTCAACTCATCTTATCCGCTCCAACCGCGCAAATAAGCGTAGTAATCTCCATAGCTTATTACTTCCGGCCTATAAAACATCCTTTAATTACGGGGTATGTTCTTATTTCCTTGTTTACCACATTTTCTTCGCCTCCTTCCAGTAATTCAGCCTCTAACACCAACGAGGTAACAATGGACGTTCTCAAACTATGCACCGGTCCGTCCCGCCAGGCATACTTCTCTAGTTTCCCCGACGCGCTGGTGGTCCCCGGTTCTCGCCTTGCTCATGCATCTAGTTCCTCTGCCGGTACTTGGCGTCCCGCTGCTCGAAGACACGCAGTCGTTGGCCCTGGGCTCCCCTGCCCTCAGGCGGGCTCGGCGGCGCCTTGCTCCCACCGTTTCACTCTCTCTGGTCGCTACCCCCACCTCTGCCGCGCAACGAGCGCTTAATGACATTGAGTTTATTTTTCTGTCATGGGGTGAATTTCAAAACATGCCTTTAAAAGTTCCAAGTACGCGGATGTAGCCTACCCGTCCCGACGAATTTAATATCTGCGTCCATCGGCGTCACCACCGACTGTACGAATATTGACCCACTATTCAATGTACTACTTTCCTGTAATTTCTGTAATTTTTCATTTAATTTCTTCAGTGACATCTTTGATTGCATCCATCCGATCGATAGTTTTTTTCTCTATTTGACACTCGGACCTGAACACCAGGTTTCTGCTCAATATTATCAACTTACCCTTTTTGCTTATCCTCAAAAACTCTGATCTCATCTCTAACTAATTTAACTTGATTTTCTATCGAGTTGGTTTTATCCTTAACTATCCCAGCCTGATCAGTCAATTGCTCATGCACGCTTTCTCTGAGTTTCAGGAGATTACTCGTGTTAAGACTTACGGGTTCTGAAATTTCCGTCCTGATTTCAGTTGCAAGTTTTTCGTTTGATCTTCCAGCGAATTCCTTGACCTCCGAAATCTCATTCATGGCCTGTTCGTATCTTTAATCCAACTGGTCTATTAACACTTTAATATTTTCTTCCACCTGACTTTTAATTTTAATAGTATTAAAATTATTAAAGATCAGAAACGTTTCTTGAATAAGCGGAAAAGATCCGCGACCGTTGCGACGAAGTTGTAGTGGAGTGGCGAAGGTTTTCAGCCGTTGGAGACGCGCAGGGTTTTCATTGTTCCCAGAAAAGAATGTTAAATTTTGTGAAGGGAAAGCGTGGCGTACTACGCACTTATTTTCGGCCAAAAGCAGTTGGGAGTTAGAAAATGGCGAGTATGTTGTAAACAGAGTCGTTGGGAGTGAAATCAGTAAGAAACGAAAAATTACGCGATATTTTAAAAAGTAGGTTAATATCAGTGGCAGAGTACAACTTCAAACACGCAACGGCGAGAAAAGACGCAGAGCGTGGGAGAAGAGAGAGATAAAGATTTTATGAGTTAAAGGGACTACAAAAGAAAGCTAAAGGGTCCACACCCTTTAGCTTTCTTTTGTAGTCCCTTTAACTCATAACCCCACCTTTAGCGGACGAAACTATCAAAGGGTTAGCGACCAGCGGCCCGAAGATGATTGGCGAGCGTTTCCGAACTGTAGAAGAAAGGAACCTTTAAAAAGACGAGTATAAGAAATTTGGAAAGTTTATTTAAATTGTGTGAAGTTGATGAATCTTTTTCAATTTCTAAATTCTCCGAAAACGAGTCGGAAATACGATGTGCTAATTCGTTCGCTAATGAGTGACGGCGTTCGGCGTTTAAATCGCGTCTCCGCAAGTCACGAGGAACATTCACGCTAAAGAACTTTCGGAACCATAGTGATTCTGAGAAACGGCGGAAACTTATGAATGGGGCAGCGACCGCAGAACGACTGGGTATCAGCCGCTGAATGAGCGACCAGCTGAGCATTCAAACCTCCGCCTACAGCATAGACTGATTTGCGCATCTGTTATAAAGGTAACTGTTATGTTGGCTGCATCCAATGTTAGTAATTAAACAGCAGCGAGACGATTTAGTGCTTCGACCGACATGAGTGATCTCAGAACTTTTGTTTTTGGTGATTGTTAATTAATTCAATAAGGGCGCAAAGAAGGAGTGATGTTAATGATTTTCTATTCTAAAATTCAATTAATGTTTTGTAATCATTTGGCAAAGTAAAATTCCAGAAGGATTTCTTCTTGTAAAGAGTCTAACTGTGTTAGTAATGTTTTGGGAATAACGTGTGATTTTCGGGAAACTGAAGCACGTTAATTATAGTATTAATTAAAATGTACATGTGTCAATAAAATAATTAAGTCAAGTTATTATATGCGTTTTCCTTGTGATAAGGAACCCCAGTGTCTGCATTTCAATTAGGTAAATAATCCGAACCCACTTAGTGATTTAATTGATATTAGCAAGCCGAACCATATACTTTCTTCAATAGGTAAGAGTTGACCACTACACTATTTTATCCCCATGTTGTTACTATATATAT
>NNCF01126607.1:13880-116847 GCA_002313205.1 Laupala kohalensis | reverse complement strand
TCCCATAAAACCAAGTTAATTAACACAAAGAAATACAAAAGATGGATCACCCAAGGGATAAGAATTTCTTCAAAAACAAACGCCGTTTATATTATCTTTTAGAACTAAAACCAACCACCCGAATTACATGATTTTTTTGTAATATAAGACTATTCTTCTTATAGTAGTCTATGCAGCTAAAGTTATGGAAAACGACAGACAGGTACTAAAATCGAACAACCGGATGAAAGCCATGTGGAATATTGTTAAAAATTACGTCAACCTCAGAAAAATCCGAAGAAAATATTTCACTAGTAAACGATGGCAAAATCGTATCAAATCCTCATGACATAGCAAATTTATTTAATTCTAACTTCTCTAAAGTAGGTAAAATAACAAACTCAATATACCCAAATAAATGTATCAATAAATCCAATTATATCTACCCACGTACTCAATTCTATGTCCACTTCTGAAACTAACGCCAGTGAAGTTTTGAAAATCATCAGCTCATTAAAAAACAAATTTTCAACGAGCATAGATGATATACCCGAGTTTAATGTTAAATTTTCGTCCCACGTTATAGTAAACCAATTCATGAATATTTTTAATAGCTCTTTATCGGAAGGGGTGTTTCCTCACATATATAAGAGAGCTAAAGTGAAACCTTTAAACACGAAAGGAAACAAAATTAATATTGGAAATTACAACCAATATCTCTACTACCTACTTTCTCAAAATTCCTAGAAAAATTGTTGTATAAGCGTATTCTAGATTTATCAAAAAATAACATTCTCTCTGACGAGCAACACGGTTTTAGGAAATCCTATTCCACTACAAGCGCCATATTTTCTTTCTTAAACGATGTTACCACATCTCTTGACCGTGGAGAAAATCATCAGGGTGTTTTTCTTGACTTATCCAAAGCATTCGGTGTCATCGATCACGAAATTCTCCTTTCCAAATTGCATTCTTGAGGCATTCGTGGACTTCCACATCAATTGCTAACTTCATATTAAAAAGATAGAGATCAACAGGTCGAAATATCCTATACTAAAAATAAAATACTTCAGCGTTGTCTTTCAGAAACAAAGCCATTTACTTGCGGACTACCCCAAGGTTCAATTCTCGGTCCTATACTCTCTTTATTGTATGAGAACAAAATGTCATCATACACATCAGATTGCAAAATCTTTTTGCTGATGAAACTAATTTACTATGTAAACACGCTAACGCTCAAAAAGTCTTGTCTAACCTTTCGACTTGGTTCCATGCAAATCGTTTCATTGTAGACACTGACAAAACAGTATGTCATTTCACAATAGTATCACAAAATCTTTACTCCGAGTTTCTCTTTCTTTAAACGGAACACAATTAAAAACTGTTACAAATACAAAATTATTATGTCTCTATATCCAAGACAACCACAAATGGAATTGTCACATTGACAATCTTAACTCCCAATTAAGCAAATTGTGTTACGCATTCCGAATGTTAGTTAACGCAGCTAGTTCATGTATTTCCCGATGCGTATATTTTGCAAACGTTTACTCCCATTTACGTTACGGCATTACCTTCTGGGGTAATTCCGGTCAGAGTATTCAAACTTTCAGAATTCAGAAGAGGATAGTTCGGATAATTTGTAAATCTCACCCCCGAAACTCTTGTAAACCTTTATTCAAGGAATTAAATATCTTAACACTTCCCTGCATTTATATTTATGAAACGGTCGTGTTTGTTAAGATCGAATTACTGAAGTGCCACACTTGCTTCATACGAAAGTCTCGTTCAAGAACACAAAACTCGCAATAGTAATAATACTCATCGTCCTAGAGTGTGAACCACTCTTTGCCAATAAGGACCATATCATTCTATATAATTCCCTGCCCTGAGGCGAATTTCTTATACAGGTTCTCTAGGCTTTGTCTAGGGGCGTGTTTATTGTAACAATAAATCGTGAATTTAGTGTTATTTCAATTCTTACGATATTTAAATATTATACTCAGAATACTCTATAGTTCGATTATAATTTGTACTTGTAAATTTTTTGCTTTAAATTACAAACATATTCACAATCTATTAGTATTATAACTCGCAGCTAACGTTTCATATTATCTAGGAATTTTTGCTGAAATTTTTGAATGCGCCTCTGCCTTAGGACCCTTGATCGGAATTGATGGGCTGGTCCCTTGCTTGCTTCCGGNATATATATATATATATATATATATATATATATATATATATATATATATATATATCTAATGCACCCTTTTATAGTAGTCTTGTGAACAACATCGTGCATTAAGATAGTTATAAAATTAAAAAATGAGGATTCGGTACTTCTTATGTTATTACCACAATTTATTCTGAAAATTACTTGGCATAAAAATATAAAAAGAAAAATCCCTTGCAATTGATTGCGCAATATTACATTTGGCTAACTCTATGGGTCCGTGCATTTACATTTATCACTTATACAATAAATTATGGTCAAGAAAAATATCAAAACAGGCACGAAATGAGCAATATTTTATTTTCTTTTTCCAGAAATTAATTTAAGTTTTTTAACAACTTGTCATCTCTTCTTTCTTCTTGAAAAACGTAAATTTTACAATAACTGCGACAGACTCGATTCCAACGAGACTTTCTCTTTTGCAGGGTACTAGCTTCTCACTGAATTACAGAAATATGCAAATCCCTAATTAGCGTAATCACTTCGCTTAAATGTCCGCCTCACAGAGACTTATACTCACAACCAGCATATTTTCTTCGTAATCGTGTCCAACCACCACGGCCAGATACACCCCTTTTCTCCAACACAGTCTGCTACTGCTACCAGGCTCTTACAGTGACCTTGACTCGACGACTGCTTACAACGCGGCTTTCCAAGCGCTCCTTCGTTCTCGATCGGCTTAGCGGCAAATTCTTTCAGTCACTGACGTGCGACCGTTTTCGTACTCGTAATTCGGAAAACTTTTCCAATGCATAAGTGGCTTCACTTGGAGCCCTCGACAAAATATTTCTTACGCGTTCAACTTGCGTTTTACTCGGCCGTTCATTAATAAATTTGACTGTGATAAATACCACAAAATTTGAATCTTGTAAACTGCGTTTTTACGCCCTCTCGAAATCATCGAACTCAAAATCAACGTTATGGTGATTTACGTGAAATTCGGACCGACTCGTCCCCTCTCGATAATTCGCGTACGATTGAGACTGGATTCTCACCGCCGATGATCCGCGTAAGACTCAAAGTCAACCGTCTCTTCCGATGACCCGCGTAATAATGAGACAGATACCTGTCGTGTTTCCACCTTCTCAGTACTAATCCCCACTCTTCCTAAAATTCATGCACGGTGCATTCCGCCAATCAATCGTCTCGTCGCCGGTTTTGCGTCGCTAACTTCATAAGGTGTATTCACATTTTCTTAGTTCTTACAATCAGATTTCAAAAGTTTTTCGTCTGTGTCCTACAACTCGCAGAACGCGCTTTTCTTGGCGCTCATTCAAATCGGTATTATTTGGTTTCTATTAAAGCCATTATTACTCGCACATATTTCTGAATAAAATCATATCCTCTAACGAATCCGGGTCGTTAGAATCTCTCTCTCTCTCTCTCTCTATCAATCAATCAATCAATCAATATGTAGGGTACACGGAAGAAATATGTACAATACATTGTTCAATTTTTACTATTATGCGAGTTTTTATGATTTAACTAGTAAACATATATAAGTACAAACAAATCTCCATTTTTCAAACCTCCCAAAAAAAAGTTTCAATTGTCCATTTATTGCCATGAGCCATTCTATTACAGCAGAATTATTATCTACTTCGCTATTTAAAACCTTTTAAGATACTCATTAAATGATTCTGAGTACAGTGTATTTGATGCTCTATTTCTTTTGCACTACATTTCATCAGTACCTTAGAAAGGTATCATCAGTCATTCTTTGTTAGTTCAAAAAAAATTGGTAAAATAGATATTTATTATTCTCAACACAAATGGAGTGTATAGCCTACAAAACTTACAATATTTTATTTCTTCAGAAAATCATGGTGTCCTATTTTTGCCATCCTTGTAAGAAATTCTTATTTTGTGTTTAAAGTTGTAAGGACTTTTTTCAGAGAAAAAATATACACCAAAATATTTGTTTGTGAATTATATATAGGGGGAAAATGCAGCAGGAAGAGTTAAAAAGGAAGGTTTTTATAAAAATGAATACAGGTAACTATTCCACTTCCATAAAAGGAATGAATTTACCTAAAAATCTTAAAAGTGACTGTTAACACTGATCAAAAATGTACAAATTGTATTCACAAACATCCTCATCAAAGCATGCAGATATTTCCAAACATAATACTTTTACTTCCACAATCACCAAATTCAGTATGAGAAAACAATTTCTTAAAGAGTTTAATTTACAAATTATTTACACCATCAATAATAAATAGAAGAAGACAAGTATGGGTTTCAAACAGAAATAGATGACGATTAACTCTCTTTTACAGAGAAAATTATACATATGATAGGAAACAAGATAAATATAGTTACACTATTAGGGCAAGAGATATCAATTGATACTCTGAGAGCGAAGTCTATCAGATAACTGTACAGTAATTAGTAGGAATTTCTTTTGGTAAATTCATAGTTTCATGAAAAATATATAACAAAGAAGTGTTAACAAAGTAAGAACCCATCATAGTATGAAATGAATTCCTTCATTTCTCAGAATTAATAGGATAACACAAGCAATAAATTAAACGAAGTATTTGTAACTGTTTTATGTAATCTATTTGGCAGTTTTCACTTCATGAAGCAAATTTGTCCTTTTTAGACTACTCGAAACCAAAAGTTTTGCAGAAGTATACATAATACTATCAAAATATAATCACAATTCCATTTCTACTGAGGTGTTACACTAAATGTATAAAAGACCAGCAGCTGCAGCATGTGTCATCAAGACAGCAGCAGCTTGCTTTGTTTCCAAATAGATACGAGCTTCGTGTATCCAATCCCTTGCGATAGATCTTGAAGCACCCGAGAGAAGATTCATGTATCGTAATGCTTGTTCGATATTGCCTCGTTCTATCCAATACCTGAAATTTCAGAACAGTTACAAAATGAATTTACTTCATTTATGTAATGTAATTTATTAAAATATAATCAAATCAATCAATCTTTTGATTTAAAGTATTAAGCATTTAATACTTTTGATTTTCTTTAATATTATACATAATTCTGAATTGCAGGGGCGCCTCCTACCCCCATTCTATGACACAAAATTTCAGATCAAATTTTTTCAACTATTTCAGAATTTTCTCTATACCACATACATGAGAAAGTAAAAAAATATGTTTATCACCTACATTCATTACAATAATACAGGATAAATCTAAACAAGATTAAAATACTTAAGAAGGTTTAAAATTATATTTCAGCAGCTAAATATAAGGAATGTGTCAGAAGATTAAATATGAGTTATTAAAATTTCAAAGAACCATATTCAAATTTCAAATATACCAAGATTCATACGTGCTAAATTCAGATTTCGAGGTTTGTTACATTTTACTGGACAAGCACCTCAGATATATGTTCCCTACTTCACTAATAGGATTTAAAAAAAAGAAGAAGAGAGAATAAGTCAATAAGCAGATCTGGCACACATGAATACCTGATTTTGAGCAGCGTGGTCAGGAAAACCAAGAAAAATGTTTCATAATTTGCAATGTGTCTAGGTGAGCGCAACTACAAAAGTTCATGAACTAAATTAATTTTAAAGACGTGACTACTGATATAATATTTGAGTAAGTTTTCATTTGACCTTTGATCTTACCATAACCGAACACAATAACACTTGACACTTTCTCAGATTCCCAAGATCCATTACTGTTGCACTTCACTTCAGTTATTTTGATCTTAATTATAACATTATTTTTTTAATTGTATGTGATTTTTGGAAATGTTCTGTCTGCCATGTAGAACAGTTGTATTGTAAAATCATTCCTTTCATGCCTTTCTTGTACAGAGTTAATTTCTTTGGAATGATTCAGAAGAAATACAAAAACTGTAAAATAAACTCAGTAATAAAAATTGATAAGTTTTGGACAAATCGGGTAAAGCACTTTAACAAAAACCATGCAGACTCCTTAAGGGAGAAACATGGGCAAAGACGAATTACAAAATTAACATGCAGTCAACAACAAAAACACTGATGGAAAGCAATGAATCTTCAGTGCCAAAGAACTAGTGCCATTGCAAGATAGGGTTGCAAGTATCTGTTGTCACGTGGTTTGCGCAAATGAGATGAGTCTTCCAGTCTTCAGATAGACATGAGGTGACCTTTTCACTCTTACTCCATGCTGTAGCCTGCTTATCAGAGGTCGGAATATCTGTGCACGGCATGACTTTTTACGATTATTCATCTGTTTCGAAACTGAGCAGAGATTACTTATCTTTTTTATGCCTGTAGAATAATACAACACTTTTATAATTCTTATTTTAATGTATGCTATTTTTAAGTATTTTTTATTTAACTCTTAAATACTTTAAACTCCCAAAAATATCCATATTTTNAAATCAATAACGCAGTTTGCGGTTTCCCCTATGAGGACCCCTGTGTATCCCTTTCGGACCAGGATGTCAAAATTGTAACACTTTTTTCACGATGCTATTTCCTTACTCAAATCGTGTTCTGAGGGGATCAGATTGGCCTCACATAATTGTGACAATTTCTAGTTGCTATTGCAATTTTCTTGGAATTTTTTTGTAGATTAGCTACATCACTGTTTGATTCCATGAATGCAAGGTGTCTTTTGACACAAGTTATTGTTGTATTACATTTGTAGCAAATGTAATTATCACCAGATATTTGCTTGAATTGGAACATTGGAACATATTTCATATATGTCAATCTAATTACGTAAATTGGATTGGTTTAATTAAACAGGTCGAAATTCAGTGATTTGTATGTACTACCACTATCGTGACAGTGTAGACTGAACAGATACATAACTTTTAATACACCTCCGTGGATAGTTACTGTATTTTACTGCTTAATTTCATTGTGCTTCGCAGTTAACTGCTAATGATAGGTTAAAGTTTTGCTTCCTGATAAAGTTGCAGAATGTTTGGAGAATGTGATAAACGTAATGAAAAAATTATTCTGAGAAACAAACCGAATGAACCTGATGCAGTGTTTTGTGATTCTTGTAATTTGTGCTTCCACCCATTTGCGAAAAAATGGGCAGCTGTTCTTCGCTCTCATCTACAAAAATATGGGTAGCTAGTTTGAAACCAATGAAGAGGGGAATAAAGTATTACTGTGATGATTGTGAAGAAAAATTAAATCCTAGTACTCTCAAACATGCATTGAGCAGTTAACACTCAAATTTGATGAACTACTCAAATCAAATCTTGAGCTGCTAAAATCAATCCTAGAGCTGAAGGATGAGATTAAAGAGCTGAAGAAAACATCCCAAGTGGGTGGCGTGACCATGTTAGGTGATGATGTATTCAAAGAAATGTATGATGAGTATGAGGATTGTATGAATCATTCGAGGAATATTATCATTCATGGTATTCCTGAAAGCCCTGAAACATTACCAAACTTAAAACTTGATAATGATAAGACCACTATGTTTGACCTCTTATCAAAAATCACAAATGTAAACATTGGAGATTTAACTATTAATCGTATTGGAAACATAGCAGTTCACAAAGGTGGTAATGGTAAAACACCCATTATGAATGAGCATATTAGACCAATAAAAGTAACTCTGCCGTCAGTCGACTTAGCATTGAATATCCTACGGCGCAAATCTAGAGTAATGGATGTTCGAATTGTTCCTGACAGAACACTGTCAAAGGCATCACTTTTCATCCTTGATCGCCCAGCTGAATGAAGATCATAAAAAGGGTATTACTAATCAGCATATTAAGTACATCAAGGGAATCCTTAACCCCTAAATTTATTACTTATGGTGATCATAATCAGGGAAACTAGATCAAAGGCAATCTACCAATACCTTGTCAGCCTATTATCAAAATGTGCATGGCCTTCGAACCAAAACATAACTATTTGGAAGATCATCATCGATATTGGAGAGTTTTGACATAATTATTTTAACTGAAACTTGGCTCACATCTATTACCGACGCTGAATGGAACATACAACAACACACCATATTTATTCAAGGCAGAAGTCTCGAGACAAGTGATCGTGAGAGGGGAGGCGGTGTATTGATTGCAATTCATTGTAAATATAGTTGTTTGGAAATGTCAATGTCAAATAGCTTTGCCAAACAGCTGTGGGTTCAAGTTAAAGGTTCCTTTGGTAGTCTGTTTGTTGTGCATACATTGCATCTACTTCTGATTCATACTTACAATTTGTTAATTCGATTGAATAAATTTATGAATTATATTAGACTAGTAACATTTTTCTGGACATATCTGCCCCATACTATCTGGTAAAGCAACGAAATGGGAGTTCAATGCCATTATTACAATGCGTCAAGTGATGAAATTATTTGTAGTACGCTATTACTTAACAATATAAATTATCTTAATTTGTGGCAGGTTAATGAAATTAGAAATTCACATGAGAGAATTTTAGATCTTATTTTTGTACATGATTTTAATAGTATAGTTCAAGAGAATGTCAACCCTGTTATATATAGTGACAATTATCATCCTGCCTCCTATTTATTTGCGAAACTTTTGAGCAAATTTTTCGTGAAGAAAAACTACAATTTTGAGTTAGCTGATTACACAGCAATTAATAATGAATTACTATATGTAGAATGGTTTTCATTTTTTTCTGAAACTCATTAGAATTATCGGTTGATTATTTTTATAAATTGATCATTGAAAGGCAAGTTTCAAAACATACAATTCAAACTATCCAACATGGTCCTACTGAATTAAAGAAAATTCTTGAAGAGAAAAACAAATTACATTATGAATACAAACAAACATTCTCCGATTTGGACTATCAGGGATTCTCTGAATTACGTAGACAATGAAAAAATAGAGCTAGAACTGATTATATTTTTAAAACTGAAGAGGCAATAAATTTTGATATCAAATCCTACTAGAAGTTTTGTTACTTAAAGAGGGGTACGGGTGGCATTATGAACACTGTAACCTTAGATAACATTACAGTGAATTCAGGTCAAGATATTGTCAATGTTTTTGCTGTTTACTTTCAATCTGTTTATACTGTTGATAATTAAGAACCACTGATTCCCTCAGTTGACAGTAATTCAATTGTTAACCCAGGATCTATCGAGATTACGCAACATGATGTCTTCGAAGCTATGAAAATAAAGGTGCGGGTCCTGATAAAATTAAGGCAAATCTATTGTTAAACTGTACAGCGAATATTAGATCAATAATACACATGCTCTTTGCAAAGTACCTGAATAAAGGATAACCTCCATCTGGAAGATAAACTACGTTCCATGTATCCATAAATCTGGGAATTATAGACCTATCTCGAACCAAAGTGTTATACCCAAGTTATTGGAGTCTATTGTTACTAGTATAATAACTTCATTATTGAAATGTGTATTAAGTGATGAACAATATGGTTTCAGAAGTAAGCGTTCAACAACCACAAATTTATTAGCCTTCCAAGACTTTACTCCCAGTGTACTTGAAGCGAATAATCAGGTTGATACTTTACACATGGACTTTGCAAAGGCTTTCAATTCAGTGAACCATTGAATTTTGCTAAACAAATTAAAGTCTATAGGCATCCACAGTAAATTATTAAAATGGGTATTATAAGAAATAATTAATTTTACGTAATTTTTAAATTTATTGGGATATAATACATAAGAATGTTTGTAGGCTAGCGGAATTTTACTGCGACCACCAAAGAAGGGTCATTTGGAGACGGAAAGTGAGAGGTCTGGTTGAGAGGGTCAGTGTGAGCGGCCTTGTTTTGAACAGCTACCATAAATTTGACAAGTGGAAGGGGGCACTCCCTTACACACTTTTGTCTTCGAGAAGCTAAGAGGAGAGTGGAAAGGGGTAGAAAATAACGAACAGCATAGACGAAATATAAACATAGATGGGACGCAAACGTTCGGGTTTTTTTTTTAACAAAGACAGGTCAGAAAGAACTAGTACTCTGACCAGCGCCGGAATAGTCGCTCTTCAATTTTAGAGTTTGAAGGTTCTCGACTTAGGGTTTTTGAGTCTGTGGTATTACAACCACGAAGTTACCACATGAACATAGTGTTCTTCGCGGGCTACAACTTGTTTAGTTAATTAGTCAGGAAAATTAAACATGAACTTTGAGTGTGCGGAGTCTTCACGACGTTGGCTGTCAGGTTGGTCCTTGGAGGGACGAGAGGGTGGAACCAGACAAGGTCGCTAGCCGCTCGAGCAGTAGGAAGGGCAAAAGCTGTGAGGGACGGCTACTGGCATGAATGAATCCATGGCACGATGTGAGGGGCACCGACCTTGCTTCCTCAGTTTTTGACGGTCAACACATCATCATCAGTTAATGATGCTGGAAGCTACCAGCTTGTCTTATGGCTACCTTGTGGAAGAAGATATGTGCAGCAATTTTAGAACTTAAAAACCTTAGCCCATTACTTTTGGTTTAATAATGTTGAATTAATTTTGGAAAGGCGAAGAAGAAAGGCATTAAATAAAATCAATGTATTCAATTCAAATGTTAGTGGTAGAAAAATGATGTAATTGTACGATAATTGAGCAGAGGAGAGGGAAATTGACCATGAAAGGTGTATTGTATTGATTTAATAGATAGGGAGTGTGCATGTATTACTATGAATATGTTTTCTGTGTAATTTACTCTGTCTTTGAATAAATTAAATCAGTGTTATTTCCAACTATGGTGTTTTCCTGTAAGGAATCCTGTGTGCCGTCCTCACCTCATTAAGAGGCTGAGACTACATTTAACTTATTGTACAAAAAAGTGGGGACTTTCAGCTGTCACACAAGGTAAGGTGTTACCCACTACACTATTTTCATTTTATCATCATTCAGTGGTGTTGCAAGTTAAATTTTAGTAAAGCTTACCCACTTCACCACCTCGTTTAGTTACAGTATCGAGTTATTTGTCAGGCAGAACACAAAATGTTAGATTTAAGTCATTTATCTCTAAAAATACTGTAATTTCTTCAGGAATACCCCAAGGTTCTCATTTAGGTCCTCTATTTTTGTGTGTTTTATTAATGTAGGTATTGCACCCTGAAGACTCGGGAGTTGTGGTCCTTTCTTGTGTTGCCTCTGTTTATTAGGGAGTGAGAATGAATTGCTTTCCGACCGACCCATGAGAAAGAATTCTGCATGGTTGTCGAGTTAGCATGCGCGTGTTGGTGAAAGGGCGGCTGGCCTAACGCAGTTGGTTGGAAGGTGGCAGTTCTGGATAGGGAGTGTGAGAGGACAGTTCTGTTTCTGGACGGTCGTGGCATTGTGCTGTCACGACAATGTTGTATGGTTTACATCCAAATAAATACTCGTTAATGTAGTAAGTGTTTTTCTTGCTTAGTTTAATGTAAACAAGTCTAACACAAAAAGGGCTCTAATGACCCTGCCATTAACGAGCCCTAAAGCCCTACTAAAAAAATCTACCACAAAATTATGGGGATCATATTATGGAGATACATATAAATTCTACCACATTAATGATATTAAAAAAGTTTTGTCTCGTTCTTTCCTGGATTTTTACCTGGATCCGAACTATGAATATGACGGAGACCCACCTGATGATGAAATTACCTGTGATAGCGATGAAAAGAACGACTATACAGCGACGACAGGAGCTACTGCAAGTAATCCAAAACTTCAGTTTTGGAATAAAACACCTTTTCCTCCGAAACCAGATCCAGTTAAAAACTACGAAAACACTAAAGTTCCGATTTTAATTCCTACTCAATATTTTAAAAAATACTTCACCTATGAGCTGTTATTAACAACAAAATAGAAAACCAATGGGTCTCCAGTGTATTCCTGCTGTTTAAATAATGTACGAATTGTAATTGTACCAAATATTTAGTTTTTATATATAACTTTATTTAACTATCAGAATTATAACAACTTTTTTTGTGGGAAGCATACAGACCCAAGTGTAACTTTTATGACACTACACCCCCCTCCTCACCAGATAACAAAAAAATATTTTTCAATTTCTTTTTTTATTTTATCTAGATAATTAAATAGCCATCATTATAAACAAAATTAAAGATTATATATATAAAATAAAAAAAGAAATTGAAAAATATTTTTTTGTTATCTGGTGAGGAGGGGGGTGTAGTGTCATAAAAGTTACACTTGGGTCTGTATGCTTCCCACAAAAAAAGTTGTTATAATTCTGATAGTTAAATAAAGTTATATATAAAAACTAAATATTTGGTACAATTACAATTCGTACATTATTTAAACAGCAGGAATACACTGGAGACCCATTGGTTTTCTATTTTGTTGTTAATAACAGCTCATAGGTGAAGTATTTTTTAAAATATTGAGTAGGAATTAAAATCGGAACTTTAGTGTTTTCGTAGTTTTTAACTGGATCTGGTTTCGGAGGAAAAGGTGTTTTATTCCAAAACTGAAGTTTTGGATTACTTGCAGTAGCTCCTGTCGTCGCTGTATAGTCGTTCTTTTCATCGCTATCACAGGTAATTTCATCATCAGGTGGGTCTCCGTCATATTCATAGTTCGGATCCAGGTAAAAATCCAGGAAAGAACGANATATATATATATACATACACACACACACACACACACACAGATATATGAGATTATAAATTAACATAAGAATTATACAAACTCGCAAACATTATTAAATTAACAACATACAATAAAATTATATCCTACCGTGCTCTTTGAAGAATGTCATATGTATCCAGATTTTCAAAGTTTATAGGTTCATTTTTCAACTCAGCTTGAGGTATAGGATTCAAAGTTTTTATAAGAAGGGAACTTTGAATGTATGACAGAATATATATAGGTAATGACGCTCCTTCATAGGGTACTAGAGCAACAGAACGAGCCGATTTCTCTACATGAAGAAAACGTTCACGTAGAGCTCCTTCTGGAAAGACACCACGTCTTTTTGCTTCCTCAGGTATACCATCCAAAACAGCTTTGACCAGTTCATCATCCTCCACTGAGAAAAAAATTAATAATAGCAATAAGCCTAAATTTTTCTAGAACATATTTCAACATATGAATTTTTATCTTGAAAACAGCAATTCTTCCAAGAACACACAATTAATTCAAATTAACTCCTTTTAACCATAAATTAGGATGAAACAAATAAACTGCTTCAGTAAAAATATAATCATATTTTTGAAAATTTTTCACAGATATGTTTAACAGGTGTAATAGCTGGCCAAATTCTAGTTGGCTATTTTATATGAAACAATATTGTATTCAATATACTACAAACAATTCATTAACTTAATTTTTGCTGCTACAAGACTAATTAGCAGTTGTTTTTAGGGAACTACATAGTTCTTTCGTCCAAACATGTACATTTACTCAATTACTACATTCATGTAAGTTTTTATTAAATTAGTGTTATCATCTTCACTCAACATTTATATCATTAACTAACTGATTTCCCACTGTTACCCATGTTCTTCCTATTTCCAATATTCTTTTACAGAGGATAAAATTTAAATCTATCTATATATACATTTGTCAAGATAATTCAATTTACTGGCTTTAAAAAACAGTAAATACTTCCAAATATTACACATTCATAGTAGTACAAATTTAATACAAAACTTACATTTTAGTTTCACCTCCAAGAGTAATAATGAATTTGCTAGGGTGACTCCACCCGTGTACAAGCAAAATGAAGTTGCTTGTGAGAGAAATGACTTAATCTTAAATCCATCTAGATTATCACCAATTAGCTTAGCACACAACTTCACCCTTAAGGTACGAATACACGGGTTGTGTTTTTATTCATTTATTCTGTCAGTCAATTGTGCACAGTCATCAGTGAGAACTGCTATCTTGTCTGATGGTACTAATATACTCTACCATACTATTTTTTCATGCTGTGTAAATACTGCCATCTGTCAGCACAATCTAACACTGATGTTCAAGATAGATATGAACGAAGGCAACGCCACTTATGAGTATTTGAGTTATTCTTTTACTGACCACGATTGCCAGTCGATAGCGGGATTTTGATACATTATTTGTGATGGATAATGTGTTAGAAGTTTCTACAGAAAAGATTTTTGTTTGAGGCTGTTTCCCTATGAGTCGTAAAACTTTGAAATGATCTCGGGAGTTAGTTTTAAAGCTTATTTTGGAGTGTAAATTCCGATTTTTTTGTGGGACACCAATCTGTCCATTTAAGAGGAATTGCATGTGAGGTACACAGTTAAACTTCTTTTTATTTATGAGATGGAATTAAAGTATATAAAAGTGTGTATTTTTCCTACTCTAATCTAATCTCTACATCTAATATTTAGACGTAGTATGTTATCATTAATTTATTACTCACAAGGAGAGGTTGTGACTTGAGATATTGATTTTGGGACAGAACGTGGGGATACAATCCTACTGTCTCATCGATAGTCAAATTAAGAAAGCACCATATCCAGCCAACTCATAAAAAAAGCTCTCAAATGTTTTCAACTCAATTTATATATGTAACATTCAAGACTATTTCAACCTGTCAATATAGGCCAATAAAAGTAGATAAAAAAGGGTGTTTGATGGAATATATTCGGACAAAGCAGGAATCTTCTTAATATCTTCACTTGGTCCCAAATACATGGAATCTGAGTTTGCACCACCTCAGGAGGTGTGCATAACTTTTGGCAACCAAAGAAACAAAGAACGTGTTGCACAGGCTCCTTCCTTTCTCTTTCCTGACCTTCCTTGGTCACCTCTTGTTCTTTTCGATCCAGACACTATTAGGTTGTGAGCGCTAGGGTATTTTTACTTTTCTCTCTCTCTCTCTTTTTTAAAAATATGTAATGTATTGACATAGGTTTTGATATATTGTAATTCTGGAGGCAGGAGGGTTTTTAGTGGGTATGGTTGAGTCATTCAGCGAGTCCCACAGGCAGGGAGAGTCATGTTGGCTCTCCCTAGTGCATAACTGCATTTTCCCTATCTGTTGCTCTTTCCATCTTTCCAATTGTTCTTCCACCATACACAAAGCTTTACCAAACTTGTCATTTACGGGCATTTTGTTAGATCTTCTCTCACCTGATAGTTTGCGGATAATCTGATACAGCTCTTTTAGATTGATTTTTGTGCTGCTCCTTGTGCTTCTCCACCAGGTTCACTATTTGTTGTCTCTGGTCTCTTCTTGTTTTTCATTTCACCATTTTATCTAGATCTCAATATTGTTGAGATAGCAACTTTTGTGTATCTTTATTCACACAGTTGTTTAGTAATTTTTTTAACTTTTTTCCTTTCTTGTATAGTATTCCATGTGTCTGCTGACATCCAGTCTTTTGTGTCTCTCGTTCTGTATCCCAGGCATTCCTCTCGAGTCACATTGAAAATGTCTTTAATGTTTTTCCGTTTACCTTCAACAGTCGGAACTACTTCTATGGCCTCTTAGCTCTCTATATTTTCTCTAAGTTTCCCAATAAATTTCCTCTTCTGTTCAAATTTCCTCTTCTGTTCTGGGTCCTTCAACTTTTAATGAAATATGTTCTTTTTCTCTGTTCAGGTTTCTTGCTAGCTATAGTCTTCACTTGGATGTTAGCAGTTATCAAATGATGGTCACTGTTTATGTCAGCTCTATCAACTGCGATTTCTGACATTTAGGAGCGACTTATTAAATTTTGAGCTGATGCATACGTGATCAATCTGGTTTTGCATTTTGTTGTCTGGTGACACCCACATAACAATATGACAAGCTTTGTGTGAGAACAGGGTACCTCCTATTTTAAGACCATGATTACCACAGCACTCTACCAGCAGCTCACCATTCTCATTTCTCTCTCCAATCCCATGTTTACCCATGATATCAACTGTTGTTGCCCCACAAAAAATGTTTACCCATGATATGTTCAATGTTTTTGTTATTTACACCTACTTTAGCATTAAAGTCCCCCATTAATACCACCAAGTCACTTTTTTAAATCTTTAACAAGATTTCATCCAGTTTATCATAAAATGCTAGTTTTGTTTCAAATCCTGCTTCTTCAGTAGGAGCATAACATTGAATAACTGACAATTTCCACATTCTGCAGTAAAATCTTGCTGTAATTATACACTCCGATACAGGGGACCAGCTTAGGAGTGCCTCATTGAACCTTTTACTAAGTAGTAGTCCAATTCCAGCTCAGTGAATATCGTCTGCTCTTGCCTTACCGGAATATAGGAATTGTTGTCCTTTCCTAGTTCTAATTTCTCTGTATTGATTCCATCAAACTTCGCTTACACCAAGAAGTTCCAGACGATAGTTTTCCATTTCTTTTGACAAATGGGCTAGTCTACCAACATGATACAAAATTTGAACGTAAATCAAATCTTTTTTTTTTGCCGATATTCGTCAACAGATCAGTCTGGCTCTTTCTATTTGACTCTTTGAAAATAAGTATAATTTCGGGTTTCCATGAGTTATTAGCCCAAAGATCCCTAGTCAGGTGACAGGGCTGCTGTCTTAAGACTCCAGACTGCCTTTTGCCATTATGGCGATGTCAGAGCATTTCCTCCCATGACAGATGTTAAGGTTATCCCAGTTAAGGTGCATGGTACCATAATGAATTTGCAAATATTTTGTATAACTTTCAGCCATGGTCTCAAAAGAAGTTTGTCTATGCCATAACACTTCAAGTCAATTACGGCCACCATCAACAGCATATTTGTTTCCATCCAGGGTGTTGGGAAGTCAAGTGAAAATATACTCACATTTTAATGAAGCAACTCACACTGGCAGGTGACTTAGCTCACTGTGACAGGTGGCTTAGTATCATGAGACCACGTGTACAAGACAAGATGTAGAGTTGACAAATAATGTTAATGGCAGGTCATCATACTGCTTACAAATAGCGTCAAGTGAGGTCTCATTTTATATGACTATCTTTATGAATAACTATATTCTACTAATAAGATCATTATAACTTTTTATGTAATTCATAAAACTATTGTGCAAAGTATTGAAACAAAGCTATAATTAGATATTTCAATGATTTGACTAACATTACCTGGCAGAATGACCTAAGGAGCTGGATGTATAAAATGCTTGCATGAACGAAGGTATATTCCCCCAACAACGGTAGAGATAACAACTGGTACTCCTCCCAAAGAGTAGGGTAATAAATTATTTGATGATCCATCCTCCTATCACCCTATATGTTTGCGAGATATAAGGTGGTTTTAGTAGATAGAATTCCCACATGCTTTGGGGTCCCGGTCAGTAAGTGTCTTTTGAAGATTTCCACCAGTCCTCGTCAATACATACATACAACCATACATACATAGACACACACATTAAGTGTTATCACATACTAATGTATCAGTTTAATGTAAAGTGAACATACTAAAGTAAGTTCTCATGAGCACTAGAAAAAGTATGTTTCTCAGAAGTTTAATTTTTTTTCTTTAAACTTGAATCTTATATTTATTCATTCAACTACTCACAAGCAGCTTTCCGCACAGCATTTATCTGATTTTCAAGAGGTCGTAGTTGCTTAGTCCAAGGTTCTCCAGGTTCAGTGTGCTTCAGAGCAGCATCTAGGGCTTGACAGGCACTCCAAAGTACTTGTGCTTGGTGAGCTCCCTTATCAATTTGGGCCCGCGCTAGAAAAAAAATAGCATATTAACTTACAACAAAATAGCTCTGAACATATTAAAAGTTTCAATTTATGAAGCATTCTATTAAAATATTAGAGAACATTATTCTGACAAATCTTAGTGTAAAGAAGTCTTCATACTTTTGATCCTTCAACTTTCCACAATATTGTGTGAATTGATTAACAATGAGTGCAGTTACAAAAGTATGAGCTACAGAGTAGGGATTATGTTGTGAATCATTGCTAGAAATTATCTTAATTGATTTGTTTTGTAATTTATTCAAAGAAATAAGAACAATTCGGTACACTCCTCCACATGAAATAACACCATACATACTGTCGTGCAATATTAATCATATTAAATTTCAATTGAAATAGGATGGTAGAAAGTATAGAAATATTTAAAAACAGGCAGTTGAAAGACGCAGCGAGGGTGACCGTTCCCAGCGCCCGCGCGGCGCGCTGAGAGAGGGGTGCGGTTATAGTATTTGTAAAGGCCACTAGTTTTCAGAAAAGATATGGAAAATACAATAAAAATTATTTCTAAAGAGAAACGGTTAAACGCAGTAGTCGACGCGGCACCCGCCACCACAAAGATAATTGGGAACGTTGGCAAAATTAAATAAAGTCGGCAACATAAACACTTAGCAAAGGCGTGAGAAAGGGAGCGGCAAAATTTTTAAGAAAGACGGTTGGCGTAGCGGCCCACACAAGGCGCAGAAACAAGCGTGACTTCAATAATGAAAAATAAACCCAAAATTAACCAACGATCTTTTGTAATGGTTTGAAACGAGGGCATGGGTGGAAAACGCTAAGGTTCAGAGGGTGCGGTTTCCAGAATATTTCGAGAAGGGACTCAATGTTGGTAAACAAGGCCATAAAAATCTTCGAAGCAAAGAGGGATCAAAGAATCAGCAGCGCAGCACATGGTCCGGAGGCGCGAAGCAGTATGATGGACAATGGCGGGTATTTTCAAAGTGCGGTAGTCACTAGGGACTCCGGAGGCAGGCTAGAACTCGAAGAACTCCAGGTTCTTTGGATGGTCGGCGAAAACATACATGACAGGGCGTGAGAAAGATTGAAAGTTTCGGCACGAGGTAACCACATGGCATCGGCGTAGCGAAGATCGTTGCTGTGGAACCGAGCGACGTGATTCGTTGAAATTAAACATACGTCACGACCGTTTCAGCCTATCCAATAAAGTTCGCTTGGAGTAAGTCGAAGAAAATGATTGGTTATAGATCACGTGCCACGTCGAAGTGCGTGAACATTTTAGAATTTCGTATAGAAGGGATCTGGGATTATAAAAAGACGTGCGCAGAACACTTTAGATTATTATTATTATTTGTACGAGTCTATTCCGAGTTGATTATTATGCGAGTTTATTCTGAGATGATTATGAGATTTTATACAGAGTTCAGTGTGAGATTATTTTATTCCTAATTTCTTTTCAGTACATTGAGGAACTTGAAAAATTGTTCTATAAGCGTCTTCTAGATTTTTTATCAAAAAATAACATTCTCTCTGACGAGCAACACGGTTTTAGGAAATCCTTTTCCACTACAAGCGCCATATTTTCTTTCTTAAACGACATTACCACATCTCTTGACCGTGGAGAAAATCATCAAGATGTTTTTCTTGACTTATCCAAAGCATTCGATGTCATCAATCACGAAATTCTCCTCTCCAAATTGCATTCTTTAGGCATTCGTGGACTTCCACATCAATTGCTAACTTCATATTAAAAAGATAGAGATCAACAGGTCGAAATATCCTATACTAAAAATAAAATACTTCAGCGTTGTCTTTCAGAAATAAAGCCATTTACTTGCGGACTACCCCAAGGTTCAATTCTCGGTCCTATACTCTCTTTATTGTATGAGAACAAAATGTCATCATACACATCAGATTGCAAAATCTTTTTGCTGATGAAACTAATTTACTATGTAAACACGCTAACGCTCAAAAANCAAAAAGTTTTGTCTAACCTTTCGACTTGGTTCCATGCAAATCGTCTCATTGTAGACTGACAAAACAGTGTGTCATTTCACAATAGTATCACAAAATCTTTACTCCGAGTTTCTCTTTCTTTAAACGGAACACAATTAAAAACTGTTACAAATACAAAATTATTATGTCTCTATATCCAAGACAACCGCAAATGGAATTGTCACATTGACAATCTTAACTCCCAATTAAGCAAATTGTGTTACGCATTCCGAATGTTAGTTAACGCAGCTAGTTCACGTATTTCCCGATGCGTATAATTTGCAAACGTTTACTCCCATTTACTTTACGGCATTACCTTCTGGGGCAATTCCGGTCAGAGCATTCAAACTTTCAGAATTCAGAAGAGGATAGTTCGGATAATTTGTAAATCACACCCCCGAAATTCTTGTAAACCTTCATTCAAGGAATTCAAACCTTTAATCAAGATATTTATCTTAACACTTCCCTGCATTTATATTTATGAAACGGTCGTGTTTGTTAAGATCGAATTACTGAAGTGCCACACTTGCTTCATACGAAAGACTCGTTCACGAACACAATACTCGCAATAGTAATAATACTCATCGTCCTAGAGTGTGAACCACTCTTTGCCAAAAAGGATCATATCATTCTATATAATTCCCTGCCCAAGAATATAAAAGATATTATGAAATTGAATCTCTTCAAATCCGCGGTTAATAACTACATCCTGTACCAGTGCTTCTACAATGTAAAGGAATTTATTGATTTTAATAAAAGTTAAATCCATCTTGTACTCTATCTCGCCATTGCTGTAGTACTTTTTAAATAACTTATAACAATTTCAAAAATTATTTTCTTGCATGATTGTGTTGTCTTATGGCTCATATTAATTTAGTTTTGTGTGTACTCAACTTTGGCAGGGCTGTGTACATTAATTCTGTAGCCCCATCCTGGCCCGGGTTTTGCTCCGGTTTTCCTTCGGGTAGAGGCGGATTTCTTATACAGGTTCTCTAGGCTTTGTCTAGGGGCGTGTTTATTGTAACAATAAATCGTGAATTTAGTTTGTATTTCATTTCTTATGATTTTGAAATACTATACTCAGAATAATCTATAGTTCGATAATAATTTGTACATGTAAAATAATTTTTTTATGTTAAATTACAAACATATTGACATTCTATTAGTATTATAACTCGCAGCTAATTTTTTATCATATTTAGGAATTTTTGCTGAAATTTTTGAATCCGCCTCTGCCTTAGGACCCTTGATCGGAATTGATTGGATGGTGCTTGTTTGCTTCCGGAGAGTTAATTAGTTTATGTCCTCCACGTGGTCATACGCAGTTTGTATTGTTTTTTTGACAATAAATTTTATTATTATTATTATTATAAGCGTATTTTAGGGAATGGGTCTCGTTCCGATTCATTGGGCGATGTTCGCAATTACATTGCTTGGCAGCGTAGCGATGTGAACTGGGACTTCGGCTATTAAGTATTTTCAAATGCAGTCTCTTGTTAAATTATTTTAGAAGCGAGTGAACTTTATTAACGAACCTGTGATTTGTTGGTATTATCGGCTCGTAGCATCGGAACAGATGCCTAACAACTTGTGGTAATGAAAAATTGACTTGTATGTTGGGAGAGATTCTCTATGACGAGTTTCGGGCGCGATTCGGAACGCAACCCCAAGAGCCTTAATTAGGCCATGGATCCTGGGAAGGGCGGCCAGACTTCAATGAATGGGGTGGCGAATAGCGGCGGAGCCAATCATAGGGAAGGATCTCCTGGTAGTAGCGGTCAACAATCCACGGGTTACTGAACCGAACGTCCGCCCCAGGCGACCCGCAGTTTGGTCTAAGGTAGCCTACCTTTCACCCAAGTTGGAAAATATGGTAACTGTAATTTACTGGTAGCTTCCAGACAAAAATAAGTATAATAAATAAAACGCGAACAAGTGAGTCCATCTGACGAAGATAAAGCTTCGACAATAATAGACTGATGGGGAAAGATAATTTATTTCCTTAATCAGCACGAACTTATTAGCTTTGCTATTGCTTTATTCATTTGTACAACGAAAATCCAGGAAATGAAGAGTGGGGACTGCTTAGTGTATCCACATCACTGTGAATATCCTGTAAATTTTAAAGTGTGAATTTTGGGGGAAAATCTATGGAAGTGTTAATATGCATGTACAATGTAGTGCGTATTAATTTTGAAAAATGTAGTAATGTTAAATAAAACCAATTTTATTTGTAATGCTGCACATAGTTCCAATACCAGAAGTCTGTGTTTTCTTGAAGAAATGGGCACCAACCCTTCCCGTCCAAGTTCATTTCATTATGTTTTATTTGTTCATTAATTAAAATTTTATTAGTTTGTTTTATTAAAATATGGCGCTTCAACGTACGGCTTAGGGTGTACCCCTACACTATTCTTTTCTTGATTACAATTTTGACGCTTTCTCAAGTGGGGGCTTAGCTTCATTTAGCATCCACTTTTGGTAATCATTTTAAATTTGTAATATGACAATTTGACTTTTCTAACAAGGGGGGGGGGGACTTGGCTTAGCGAAGCTCCCATTATTTAATTATATAATTAAAATTGTTACAATACATACGTATCAAACTACCTCTCTCAAATGCTGACAGGTCAAGGTTGCTTTAGGGCCTACCAATACCACTTCCTTATTGAGGACAACTGGAGAGATACCAACAGATTTCCAGAAGAGTGTTATTTTCACAATACCAAAAAAATGCAGGAGCAAATCACTGTGAAAACTACCGAACAATTAGTTTGACTTGTCATGCTGCTAAAGTGCTAACCAGAATACTACACAGGAGGATAGAAAGTAAGGTTGAAGAGATATTAGAAGAGGATCAGTTTGGTTTCAGAAAAAGTAGGGGCACTCGTGAAGCAATTCTACACTAAGCCTAATAATAGAGGGAAGGATTAAGAAGAACCAAGACACATTTATGGCATTTGTTGATTTAGAGAAAGCATTTAATAATGTGAAATGGACTGAAATGTGTCAAATTTTCAAAAAAGTAGGACTAAGGTATAGGGAAAGACATGTTATCCACAACATTTATAAAAATCAACTGGTGATATTAAAAGTGGAGAGACATGAAAGGCAAGCTGCTATTAAAAAGGGAGTAAGAAAGGGTTGCAGTCTATCACCTCTATTATTTAACCTATATGTCGAAGAAGCAATAAAAGAGGTGAAAGTGTTCAGGGCAGGAGTGAAAATTCAGGGGGAGATGATATCAATTATAAGACTTGCAATGACATAGCTGTGCTTGCTGAGAAAAAGGAAGATTTAGAGGTAATGTTACATGGAATGAACACCTTGCTTAGTGAGGAATTGGGCTCAGAATCAATAGCAAGAAAACAAAGGTTATGACGAGTATCAAAAATGAGGTCAATGATCGTGTGAGTATTAGAGGTAATACAGTAAAGAAGTCAAGCATTTTCGCTATTTGGGAAGCAAGATCACACAATATGGGCAAAGCAAGGAAGTAGAGAGAGCAGAATAGCACAAGCAAAGAAAAGCTTTCACAAAAAGAGAGACCTATTAGTATCACAAATTGATGTAAGACTTGCTGAAAATGAAAGAATGAAGAAGTTGCTGAAATTATATGTTTGGAGCACAGCACTATATGGATGTGAAACCTGGACAATGGGGAAAGCAGAAAAGAAAAAGCTAGAAGCGTTTGAAATGTGGTGCTACAAAAGAATGCTGAAAATTAAGCGGTACGAAATGAGGTATTAACTAGGATAGGTGAAAAAAGAGTCTGTGGAAAACACTTACATGAAGGAGAGAGAGGATGATAGGGCATGTTTTGAGACTTCCCAGTATTGTTAGTTTGGTAATAGAGGGATGAGTACAGGGAAAAAACTGTAGAAGAAGACAAAAACTGCAGTACGCCACACATAATAGAAAATGTAGGTTGCAAGAAATATATAGAAATGAAGAAACTGACTCAAGATAGGATGAAATGGAAGGCTGCATCAAACCAGACAAAAGACTGATGACCCTATAATATAATCGAGGAGAATTCATCATGTCCAATATGTTGCCCAGACGTAGATGTGGAGTTTGTCTTTTTTAGATGCCCATGATTTAACAACGAGGCAGGATCTGGAGTACGCATTAAATGACAACATTTTGCCTGAAAACATGGTATATTTGATGATGATATCAGAATAATGCTGGACGGCGGTAGCTAAATTTGCAGTCAACATCATCAAGTTGCTTCATCTCACAGAAAGGAATAGAAGAGACAGCTAAGACAGGCTTGTAGTCATTCTTCCCCCTGCAATGTAATGCTTCATGGCGGTTTCGTAGGGAGGTGGCTTTTAGTGGGTAAAAATCCCACACATTGAAGTACAGGCTTCACAGCGTATTTTGAAGATTTTCCCCCGCCCTCACAAAACAATACAAAAAAACATACATACATACAAACATACTCGTGTGATATCTTGGGAGGTCAGCAATCTTTATACTCATAGTGACTAACGTGTGGTGCGAAAGATACACTAGTAGCAGATGGAATTCCAGGTCCTTCGACAAGGAATCCTTTATTGCTATGATAGATAACGATACAACGCTCCAGGGAACAGTGGATGACATGGCTGAACCAGGTATCGAGGCCGGCGATGGATCGATGACCAAAACATCGCCTACCAACCGACGTGGTGCAGTGTACTGGTGGAACAGCGAAATTGAACAGAGTGCCACCGTTCGCAAAGACTTGCGCAACGAGGAAAGGGACGCCCGACAAGCGATCTTTTCGAACAACATCACAAGTTCGCGCCACGCTCAAAAAGGCTATGAAATCTAGCAAAAGGTGTGCATAGAGAGAACTGTGCAATGCGGTTGATTCCGATCCTTGGAGAAGACCTTATCATGTCGCCATGAACAAACTAAAAGGTTCCCACGTGACACCTCCATCATGTCCATTGTTACTTGTCAATTTTTTGTGGGGCTTTACGGCTCGTCGACATCGAGGTCATTAGAGCCCTAAAATTCAGTACAGGTATTTAAAATGCAATTACGCACTAAGGAGAGCCAACATGACTCTCCTCGCGTGTGGGACTCGCCGAATGACTTAACCATACCCACTATAAACCCTCCTGAATTATAACATCAAAACATATATTACATCAAAACATTATAACGAGGAAAATGAAAGAACCCTAGCCCTCGCAACCTACTAGCGTCGGGATCGGAAATAACAAGAGGTGACCAAGGAAGGTCAGGAAAGAAAAAGGAAGGAGCCTAGCACAACTAAGTGGAAGTAATGCCAGACTCAGCTCGGGGCCCCGTGTTTGCCAAACACGTACTTACTAGATAAACTGTTACTTGTCAAGATTGTTGATCTTTACCCGCAACAGCTGTTGTTTACGAGAAGGAGTACTAATCATGGAGGAGGAACTTTTAATTGCCTGCAACAAAGTGGGAGATTTAAAAGCCTCAGGACCAAATAGAGTCCCAAAAGTTGGTTAAAAACCGGTATAAGATCAACAATAGGAGCCGTTCCCAAGGTCTACAACACTTTTCTTCGCGAAGGGACCTTCCCAGACGGATGGAAAAAGAAGTCGGTTCTTCCCCCAAAGAAAAGAAAATATCGAACGACCTCTCATCTTACCGGTCAATATGCTTATTGGATACGGCAGGTAAAGTCTTGGAGAGGATTATCTACGACAGACTGGAAAACTTCATGGATGGGCATCAGAGTCTCTCAGACTATCAGTTTGCCTTCCGTAAAGCCAGGTCAACTGTGAATGCCATCAAAATAGTGGTAGATACTGCTAGCAGAGCGATCGCTGGAAAGCGATGGAGAAGGGATACTAAAAAGTATTACGCGATCATCATCCTAGACGTCAAGAATGCGTATAACACCGCTAGATGGAAACCGGACAGAAAACCATCCAAATTTCGGGCGGTGTTTCACAGGGTTCTACCCTTGGTCCTGCACGATAGAATATAATGTACAACGCTATACTTCGGATTCCTCTGCCGGAGGGAGCGAAATGAGTCGGGTTCGCCGATGATGTAGTCGTGATTACCGTTGGAAAATACTTGGAGGTTACCCAAATATCATGTGACTCCGTGAGACTGATTCGTCAATGGCTGTCAACGGTCGTTCTACAATTGGCAGACCACAAAACGGAGTTAGTTCTTGTCTCTAGCAGGAAAAAGAGAGAAAAAATCCCTACTCTCCGTAGGGAATTGCAAGATTCATTCTCAACGCTCCACGAAATAAACATCGACAGTCGACTATGCTTTGATGTACATTTAGGCGCTGTCAGTGAGAAAGCCGGGCGGGTAGCTTCAACCCTATAATGCCCATCGTAGGGCGTATAATGCCAAATGTAGGAGTCCCCAGAGTTGTTGCAGGATACTGTCCAGCGTCATTAGCTCTACGCAGCATTGATATGTCGCAAGCAATGGGCAAATCATACAAAACTCGAGCATCATCTGTGTACCGCAGAAACGCTTTGCGTGTCGTACGTTCAGGACGGTCACGTATGCGTCTTAGCGGATATTCAACAGATCCATCTCTTTGCTGACCAACGAACCAGAGTTTACGAGTGAAAACGGGATCTCGAAGACACCGCTCGCACAGCTATCACCAAGAAGGAGGAAACCATGTTGAGATGGCAGAGTCGTTGGGAATCATCGATCACTGGACGGTGGACGTATCGTATAATTCCCAACAATGCCCTATGGAACAATAGGAAGCATGGCGAATTGGACTACCTCTCTCAAATACTGATCGGGCTATGGTTGCTTTAGGGCCTACAAATGCCGCTTCCATATCGAGGACAATCCATCAAGTCCAATATGTTTCCCTGACGTAGAAAACGTGGGGCATGCCTACGATATAACAACGAGACGCAGGATCTGGAGCGGGCGTTAAACGACAACATTTTGCCTGAGTTAAAAATAGTTTTAAGTACTTAGATAAGTACAGTGAAACATAGGAAATGATAATAGGTCCATAAAATGTCTGCTATTGAGAAGCATCGGCTGCTAGGAAATTGACGCCAAAGAAGTATGTATAAATGGAAAGGAACTCAATTACCGAAAATTACCCAATTTTGAAATAAATAAGCCCAGAAATGGTAGATTAGACATGGAATGATCCGAAGGGAGTGAGCAAAATCAATGGATAGGTACATAAATTTTCAATTCATTGACAAAAATAAAGCAAATAAATCTTCAAATTCACATTAAGATTTTGAATATTCACTACACAAATTAATGAAATATACATTAAGTACTTTCAGTGCTTCTTCTGTCTTCTCCACTATATGTTTCATCAACATCAGTTTTCTTTAATTTGTTGCAGTCTCTCATTTGAAATTTCTTGTAGATTATAACCTTGGTCCATGGGTTTTACTACCTTCAAGTACAACCAAGGGACTGGTCTTTGATTCTTTGTGTCAAATTTTTGAACAGAGTGTGTACCCTTTTGACCCCCCACCCCCCGAGGGGTCCCCCGGTCCGCAGGAGTGTCCGATTTTCTTTCCCCACTAATGTGACCACGAAACCCAACTTTCTGCCAAGTTTCATGTCTGGAGGACTTTAAGGGCTCGTCAACAACAAGGTCATTAGAGCCCATCAAAGAGACTTGTGAAATTTTTGTAAGGTTGGTTAAAAGGCCATTGATGTCCATTTTAAAAAGAATAATTGAAGTGATAAGATAAAAAAAAGAAGGAAAGTAGGACAGTAGGAAAAAAGGGAAAAAATGTAATCAAGTTGCACAGATGGGATGTGTACTGCATAGGAGACAACCCTATATAAGATAGCAGAGGGTAGGACAGAGACATGCAAGGCTCACTTCACAAACGTTCGCACAGGATTTAGACAATCAGGTCTTTACAGTCTATTACTTTCCTCAACTTGAAACTGCAATTTTCCCCTGCAGCTTTTCATGTTTTAAGAACAGACGATCTTATAGTAAGCTTTGTGTCTGACATGGGAATGGTTGAAATGTCACGAACTGCGATCTGTGTTACCCTTTTTGCTGCCTCATCAGCTTCCTCATTACCAGTAATACCCATGTACCCAGGAACCCAACTATGAACTATTTCAAATTTTGAACTGCAAGATGGCTTTTGATTCTGAATAGCCGGTGTGAAGATATCAGAGGTGTACAGCAAAGACATTGACCGAAAAGACTATCGAGTCACCATATGTAGTATTGAAAGTGGAAGAATAAACTTCAGCGCCTCAAGAATTGTATATTTCTCTGCAGTGCATATGCTACAAGAGGATTGCAGGCGAAAGGAACATGAGGCACAATGCCAAGGGAAAGAAGCACCCACGGAATCGTACATGGATGAACATCAGTTTTGATGAAAGTAAGTCCCAAATACAGAGCTCTCATTTCACTGAAGTGCTGCTGGTACACAGAAGTATGAGTGTTCTGCTTTGAAAATTTAGACTGTAGAAAGTCAGCAGTTGCTTGAGTGAGGGTGGCAAAGATGGTGGGGTGAGCGAATATATGTATTTCACCGGATGTATGATAATGTCATTCTCCTTGTGTATTTAAAACGGACACACGCTGGGCGGGCAATAACAGTTACTGTAACTTCGAAATAAATGTATTTCATGAAAGTTTTCAGCCAAAATATCCATACTGTAGGGTAAGTACCACTGATACAGTGTGAGCACACCTGTAATTTATCAATAAAATTATAAATCAATATCAAGATTATTTTTATAGCAATTTTATTTATATTTGATGCTTAGATGCTAGTATTATTTATATTTTATAGGAGCATAATGTTGCATTTCTGGAATTTTAAAGTTGACAATTCATGTATACCAAAGCGTAAAGTTTTAGCAAAATTTGGAAAATAATAACTTTACCTGCAGTTAAATCACAAATAAACTACTATAAATTTTACAGTAGTTTATAATCATAGAGATCTTTCAATCCTGTAAATATCATATTTTTATTAGGTCCCCCAACAGAGTTATAAGCCTTAAAAAATCGGAAAATTTGAAAAAAAATTTTTTTTGTAATGTCACAACCTGGAAAGGACATGTCTCACATATGAAATTCTATACACAATATTTATGTATATGCATATGTATGCACACAAGGATTGAAGTCTGAGACTTTATCCCTTCAATTAGAAAATTGCTTTCGAAAACACAAATTTCAAATATCTAATTCAAGACGTGAAATCAATTAGTCACAGGTGGCTATAGAAATTAAAAATATATTCAAACTGTAGTGTAAAATGTGCTACATACAATACCAGTCATTTTAAGGTGCTAGGTCAAACCAATCTTGAGATATTAAAGCTTACGTGAACACTTACAAAGGCCAAAAACAGTGCGCGCAGAAGAATGAAAATAGCTGCCATTTTTAAACTAGACAGGGCAAATTTTTTTAAAATTATGTTTTTCAACTCTCCATTAGCACTAGAAACACACAAAAAATGAAATTTTTCTGAGGGGGTGCGGTGACACTATTTTTTTCTGGATCATTTAAAATGGATTGACCCTTTTGTCTCTTGGTTTTGAATCATTCTCCTAATTTTTTTAATTCAACAACTTGCCATCCCCAGGATTTGCCACCTTCGGTTAAAGCCCACTTAGCCCCCTTTAAATATGCCCCTGTATACAGGTTCTTTCACTGGTTAGTTTTCTTGCAACATCAATGTATGTATCAATATATGTTGTGGAAAAATTATTCCTTTATTTTTAAAACCTATTTTTAATAGTCAGTATTTCAATAAAATGTTTGTAATGACTTGGTAATTCCCAACATAATTTTCTATTTTGATGTGCGCAACAGCCAACAATGTGCCCAGTCGACAGTTAATCCTCAATTCGGTTTGTGGAATACAATGAAGTTGGAAAGTAGTGTTGGGTCGGATCCGAACCGACTTCTGTATAATGAGGTTTCCAGTCAAAATAGGTTAACAATGTCATTTTATAACAACATTTATTACCGGTATAATGCACATTAAAAAAAGACTCTTTTGAAGAAAATAACACAATATTTTTAAGTTTTGATGAAAAAATGTGAACAAATAGCAGTTCCAAAATGACACACATCTAGTAAAATTAGTACAAGTAAAAATAACCGTGTTTAAAAATGAGATAAAAATTAACAATTTGCTTATTGATAATGGTACATTGTGATTTTATATCTCTTGAAAATTCACGGAAGACCAATGCGCGGTTGAGTGTAATACCGCCAGGCACCCGAATGTAAAGTATTTCATGTTGTATCAAGAGATAAAATCACAATATACCATGATTAATAAGCTAATTGTTAATTTTTATCTTATTTTTAAATATGGTTTATTTAAGGACTAATGGAACATTTTTGCAATTAGCCGATCTTGAAATTGCAAGGTTTTATAAAAATACAAGATTTTTAAATCCAAGATAAAATTATAAAACTAGTTCATTTTATAACTATCCCAGAAATGTCGTGTAAAATTTCTACGTCCTAGGTTCAACAGTTTTGCTAATATAAATTTTCAAAGCTGACCCATCCCTTGAGAATGCTATAAAGTAGTGTTTTTTTTACCTTCCCAACAGAATTCAAAATACTCAGACACAAGCATGTACTTTAATATTTACCAACTTTAATATCATATGTATTTTCACACATTGAATAGAAATTACCTTCTTTAAGAAAGAATGGATGGTAAGTCAAACTTGATGTTTGACTTACCTTCCATTCTTTCTTTAGTCTACCAGTAACCAAATAAAGATAAAAAGGTGATGAGGAAAGTAAAATATAACAGATGGAGAAAAACAAAATGTATTAAATCACAAATAGAAATTAATCAAAGAAATGAGTCATGAAATGAACTGAATCTAATGAAAGTAAAAAAGAAATATCACAATTAAACAAATACAAATGTAATAAAATGAAATATACAGAAAATTTATTAAAAACACAGCCAGGTCTTCATAAACTACGATTCAGTCACTGATTGGAAAGAATAAACAGGAAAAAGGCAGGGTAAAAATGTAACAGAAGGGGTTCAAAATCGTCCGAAAACCGAAAGAATTCAATTACACAAGCAGTGTCAAAGTATAACAAGATGTTGAAAATGGTCCAAAAATCGAAAGAATAATCCAATTAATATCGCAAGGTCAAACAAGACAGGTAGTTTACACGGTGACGCCAAACAATCGAGTGATACTCACTTCCTTCCCGCTTATTTCCCCCACCGCCTATGAACCACGACCGATCATAACCGGTTCCGAACGGTTCGGATTTCCTCACTGGAGACTGCTGGATCTGTGAACTGGGACAAAATGTTCGGAATTGTCACTGCTGGAACAGGGATGGAACTGGGATTTCGCTTCTGCGCATTCTGCGGGACAGTTCGGAACCACCCGAGATTGCTGCTGGAACAAACCTATAGATATTACATTAGAATTTATTTTGCCAGTTTTTACCTTTTAATGCAGATTCCAAACCCTGAAGTCGCCCAACCAAGCCAGCAAGTTGATGTTTGAACTTATCCTGTTCTTTTGATAATCTATCATCTTCAGCTCGCTGAAATCTTCGTTCCAATTCTTTCTCCCTCACAGCTAGGACATCACTCAAATGATCACAATGTGCTTCAGTTTGCCTTTTAAGTTGTTGTCTCATATCTTTCTCAGTACTTTGTTTGATCTCTAACAGCTAAAGAAAATAAATGAAAATTAGTTATTTGATAAAAGAAATCATATTCAATTGACTGTAGGAGTAAAATATATGGGGTAATTATGTTTTTCTCATAAAATACTAATTAATCAAGGATAGAGAAACTTGACTCCTCTAATATTTGTGAAAGAGAATAGGCTAACGCAAATCAAGATGATTTCCATGAGATATTCTATTATAATTTATTTTCTGAGAAATCTTTTTAAGATCCTTCTAAATAAGCCCCACTTGTGTTAGTATCCTACCTTTTGTCACAGACAAGAGAAATAAGCTTAACCATTTCATGACGAAAGACAGACACTGCCTGTCCTCTATATTAGGGGGACTTCCTATGAAAGACGTGCAGTGCTCGTCCTGCACTTTGAAGTCCGATTTCGACTTATTGTTACTAGATATCATTCATGTCTTTATTTCTACTAGTTCTCTGAATCTTTCAGAAATTAATCGTTAAATATCAATCGTTCTCTGCCGATATTTTATTTTATATTGATGTTTGAGTAAAGTGGTTGTAGTATGACTTTGTATGTAGTGTGATGTTGAAGTATGTGATCATGGCGGAGTCAAGGTATTTACAGAATGAAATGTTTGTTTATCTAGTTTGTTTGCAGAGTGAGTGACAGGTTTAGACATGGGCGATACTGTAATTGTAGTGAAAGTAGCGAAAGTTCAGACAAATTGGAGGAGGACACTGAGAACATCACACTAAAAGAATTTCAAACTAAAAATAATTAAAATATGTTTTTTCAACAAAGCACAAGTAAATTCATATTTTTCTATTTCGTAATATTTTTTAAGTGTCAAAATAAAAATAACATATTTTTAGAAAACCTGAGAAATTGTCATTGAATGAAAATAAATCCGTCCCAGCGGTCTCAAAAATTCTAAAAAAATTCAGACAAAATTGGGTTAAACAAAATTAATATGTTTGGCTCATTTTAACTAGTTGTATTAATTTTCAGCTTCTTGTGTGCAATCCACAGATTTTTAGACTCAAATTTGTAGTATGTAGAAAGAATTGTAATCATGATTGTACAATTTTTACAACTATCTGTTTTGAATATCCCCAATACTGCTAAAGGTTACCTTTTTCAGTAACTTTTGGCACAATATGGTTTTGTCAATTTTGTTCATATTTCTCATTTAGAGTAGTATTTGCTTCTTATCTATGCAAAAGCTCCATAATTTTCTCTCCTTCATCTTCCAAGGAACTTTATATGAAGACCAAAATAAACTTTTGATATTTTTTAAAACCATCTCCAATTTTTATTTTTAATTTTGTGAACAGAGAATGTACTTACAATTACATCCACATTAGCAATATGAAAGTTTGGTATGGACGCAACAAATTCTCTCAACTGTATTACACCACATGCCATCCCCCACAACACCCTTCAACACACATTTGTGATGTAATAAATCTGTTTCCAAAGTGATTCTTACATGTATAACCAATTCATACTTTCAAATGGTTTACTTACTTCTTTTGAAAATTACCATTGTAAAAGGAGAACGGAAACAGATGACATCCTTGATGTTATCTCGTATTCAGTACAGAAGGAAGTGCAAACTTAATAACTGCAAAAGCTTGAAAGGTGAAAAGTGATTCATTTAATATCATGTGGTGTGTTTCTCTTGGAGAGAAAGATGATTTTGCCTGAACGTACTGAATAAATACTCTATTACAACTGAGTCAATTGTTTAACAATTGCAGCTGTAATAAATTTTTTTAAACTATCAAGTTGCTTACACTGTGACATCCAAAACCATCTTTATATAGGATATCTTTGAGTCAGCAACTCAAAGCATGACGACTTCTGAATTCAATACAAAATTTTTTATCCAGTTCATTTTATCACACTTATTTAATTTAACAAAACTGCAAGTAAACGATGTTATGTTCTAGGAACATTAATGGGATAGGAAGAATTGTGAAATGTTAGCAAATTATTGTTCATTATAACCTTCGGTTTTAAAATTAAAATTAAGACTTACAAACATAAGAGAAAGTATGAGCACTGTTGATTATGAATGTAAAAATCAAGAAACTGAAAAAATGCAAAACTATATTGAGTTTAATCAAAGATCTCCAACTTCCCACAAGTGGCAAAGTTAATATCTGCAATTCCAAACCTCAAACATTCATGAGCAAAAATTAAGAAATTCTTCAAGTTTTGTGAGAGAATGTGCTGCAGCATAAACCTAAAGTATGCAAACAGATATTGCATCATTTAAACCTTCAACATAAGCAATTTTAATGACTAAAGGATGAAAATATATAATTTACAAACTGAAAAATTTTCCCCTTGTGAATAGAAAACTTGAAATATCACAATCAAGATTTAAAATTAAGAGAATGGTTTCTGTTGATAGGATGCTCAGCCCATAATAAATATAAAAAAATCTAGAAAACAATAATACAATGATCAATAAATATCTCAAAGTCTTACCCTCTTTTGGAAGTCCAACTCCAACTCTCGAGCTTGATCTGCTAAAGAATCTTCCACAACAGCATCTACAACACTTTTATCAATCTTCTCAATGCCTTGTTTCAGGTGCGAGTTAATCTTCTGGCTCCGTAAAGTCTGTTTCAAAATATTGAAACACAATTAATGAAAAGAAGACAAGTGTCAATATGATATACCATCCAATAAATTTAAGTTATTGTCAAAAGCTATCCATTTAACTTCAGTAACTCATTATTAATCACAAATGATGCATTTTTTGTCCAAACTCTTCAGGAGTAATATAATTTCATTAATAACATAAATGTACATTTATACTTTGAGAATTTAGATTTAATGCAGACATTCCAGAGGTCACTATGATTAATTAAACCATTAATCCAGCTACTAGTAGAGCTCACTGCTTTCTCTATCTGAATATTTTGTGCAAGATTAATTACAAATAAGTTACTGTATTTGTTTGTGCAGCAACATTTCATTTTGATGGAGTTATCGCCTTGATTATTGATGCCCAAATTTACATTTAGAGAGAATATGCAGAGACAACAATATTTTTGACTAAGTGTACACACAGTTACATTTTATTTCTTTTACAAGAGTGATGTGTTTGTGTTAATGAGAATAATTTTGTCCTGTTAACTGAGATACAGCTTACTGATTAATTTTCATATGTGATTTTATAACCATGTGTGAAAAACCAACAGTAGATATAAGACACTATTATAAATTTATTGTAAAAAAAGTAGTACAAACTGTGTATGACCACGTGGAGGACAATAAACTAATTTGTTTTGTAATTGATTGAGCTTACTTACAAACAATGTTTGCAGTAAATTAACTGTGAATACTATTAATACAGAATTCTTAATTTCAATAAGAAAATTACTGTCCTAAAAATAATATAAAACTTTAGTAAGGTTGATGAACATATTACAAGAAAATTCCACCCAATCCATAAATTCTCTTGTAAAAGCTATTTTTTTTAACACGGAAAAATTTCATAATTATAATCTTGCCTAGTGATGTAATTTTAATTCCTATAACTTAGCTAGGAATACAAACTACCTGTATGTACTGGAAGTTTAACAAAACATTTCTCTGAAAGCTTTCAAAAAGGTCGTTATCAGGCCATTGCAACCTGGGATAAACGGCATTATTATCACAAGTAATTAAGAAGCAAAATAACAAATGAATTGTGAAATGAGTAACTAATTTCTAAGATATTAATTATACAGAAACCTAAAAGCATGTCACTCTTTGAAAGTACACAAATCATGTCTCAAAAAGCCATGCCTAAGTAAAAGTACATCATAAAATAATTTTTAAAATTTGTTGCTTTGAAAAGATTTATATTGAAAACAACATTTCCAGGGGAAAATCATGGCTTTACGTATTATGCAATGCAATTATATCTATGCCTAATGCAGTTGCATTGGCATCTGTGAGCTAAACTGAATAGTAATTGCTCCAAGAAGAAGAGAGAAGAAAAAAAGACTACAAATTTATTTCAGTTGAAGCCTTCCAATTAAGATTTATGAAAGGAATACCTCAAGTTTCGCAAGTTCTTTTTGATAATACAGAACATTCTGAAAGCAATAGTAAACAAATAAGTCCAAATCATGTTTGCTAATGCGCCATTCTCTATCACTAGGTCTCATATCCGGGAACAGGATTAGCATTTCGTCCTGAAACAAAAGACCACATTATAACAATTTAATACAGGTAAAAATAAATTATTATAATATTTCATAAGCAATTTGAAAGCATATCTTTGTTTGAGAGTAATCCTTACTCATCTGTTATGATATACTAATAATTAAAATTGTTGGCAATAGCATATAGTTATATTGTTTTGTATTTATACATTTTTCTGATATTCTTTTATATTTTGTTGTTTATATTTACACTTTTATAAGTGAATTTTGTACAAAAAATTGTTACCACTTCCCAAAGGACTTGTTACCAGCTGATTTTTAAATAATAATAATAATAATAATAATAATATATACATATTTTTCTGTACATGGATGATAATTATACAGATGTACGAGGGAGTGTGTGAGCGTGCGCGCGTTTGTGTGTCAAATAATGGGAAAAGTTATTTTCCTCAGTTAAACAAGTAAAAAGCAGTTCTTTCTAAAATAATAAAACTATTTTCCAATTACAAAACAAAAGTTACAGAAGGCAATACACAAAATTTAGTATGAAAAGTGACAGCTGAAATCCATATACTTACAATGTAATGCTTCCTGGCAGCTTCAACCTTCTTTGCATATTCCTCTGTTACACCACTCTCTTGTTTCGCTATTTCTAATTCAGCCTCAGCTTCAGCAAGTTCTTGTAAAACTCTTTCTGCATTACGAAAAGCCTGTTCCTTGTGCTGGGGTGAAATATTTGTGTTCTGAGACTCCAGACTCTCTTTCAATTTACATATGTTACCTCTGTAAGAAATAAAAAAACGTCATAAAAATATATAAAATCTCAAATTTTAAATCCAAAGAGAATAAAATGCAAAATAAAATAACAAAATAATAAATAGAATATAAGCACACAAATGAGTTTCCACATTTTTCTGAACGTCCCCACCAGCTCACATGTGGGTTTGGTCATCAGAAGTCTGTACAGGCAAAATACTTTATTTCTTTAGTATTTAATTTAAAATAGTAAACCAATAAACATACCTTGCTTTCTCAGCTGTTTGCTCTGCCTCATTTATCAATTCAGCTTTCCTTTCAAATTTTCCTTTAATTTTATTCATTGCTTTATCATCAGCATGGTGAACAGATAGGTCAATCAGTTTCAAAACTTCTGAACTAGTCTCTGTAACACAATACAAACCAATAAACGATGTAAACTAGAGGTAAGATTTGAGATTTCGTGAGTGTGTGGGGACTGCTGTTGAAGTTTAACAAATATTACAAGCCAAAAATAATTAGGTCTTGAGATGAATTCATCTTACATCCATGAATAGAAGTATATAACATCAAGTACGTTAAACGAATAGAAAAATCCAATTACGTAAAAAAAATTAAATCAACATTTAAAAAGTAAATCTGTGCACCAAGGTATATTTAGTTTGTTTTCTTTAGACATCATGCAACAGTGGCACATAAGAGGAGCAATAAAGGTAATCAACACTTTTACAATTTGATAAATATACTAATCAACACAATCACTAAAACCACATATTGAGGAATAATGCAAACAACTACCATATTAACAATTCTGTGACAATCCATTACTTCCAATCACAGAGAATACTAGAGGTATTATTAAAATTGTGTTGTTGGCCATACAATATAAAAATTTACACAAAATATATTGCCTTTGTTCACAGACAAAAGTATTTACACTATGACATCAATGTTTACCTTTTGCAGCACATGCAGCTTCTCGATATGCATTTACAGCTACCTTAGCTGATTCATGTATATTCTTCTCCAATTCTGCTAAATTTACTGGATGGGCAGGAGGTAATGAAGAAGGGTCTTCAGGTGGTAGCCTATCAGTCGTCACTGTCAACAAAATTCTTGCATTCATCGATAAGCACAACATGGTTTTCAAACATCTTAAAACAATATTTTAAACAATATTCCACAGGGCATCCCACAACTTCAATACATCAACTAAGAGGTTCTTACTATAAAATATAAAAGTCTTAGTAAATTATACATTAATATAAGTGCATAAGTTTAATTTACAGTTTCATAAATATATGATTGTGTAGATAAATAAGAAGGACAAATTAACAAAACAATTATTTAATATACGAATTCAGAAAATTCAATCTTCTTCTCCTTCGCCCTTATTAATCCCGTGCTAGACAGGGTCGGCGTAGATAGGGATGGTAGATGTGGGGGATACTTGATTTGGATGACTGGGGAATTTCAGGGTGCCAGATGCCCTTCCTGTCACACCTCCACGGGGGCGGGGTGATTAATGAATGATATGGGGGTGAATGATAGGCAGGGGAAATGGGAGAACCCCGAGAAAACCTGTCGTGAACACCGTTTCATCCACCACCTCAAATTCTACTTGGATCTGACCCCGTTTGAACATGCATCCCCAGAGGTAGAAGGCGAGTGTGTTAGGCACTATGCCATGGGTCGCCCAATACAGAAAATTCAATAATACTTAATTAATCATATTTAACACACTTGAATATATAATTAGTAAATTATGAATTTATTTTTCTGAATTCATGTGTTCTTTTAATATTTTAGGCAAGGATCAAAATGTTTGTAATGAAATAATTTTATAAAAATTGAACTTGAAAATGTATAAATTAGCTCTTAAGTGTAAAGCAATAATACAATTGAGTCAAGTAGCATACATTTGTTCCAATTGACAAGGAATTCCAGTTTTTGCAAGCACAAACATCAGAATTAGGTGTTTTAGTGAATAAAAACTTAACAACTTTCATTACATACAATTACCCCCTTAGGCCTTGTTGACTTAAGGTACTTACTACAGTAAAAAAAAAAAATACTGAGGAAAAAATACTGGGACAGAGGAACTTCATGAAGTCTGACTGATTGGGACAGGAGCCCATCCGAAGCAACAAAATTCAGAATACACAGAGAATCAAGGTTAAAGTCAATAAAAGTAACATGGTCAACAATTCTCCTTTATTTTGTAAATTATTTACTTTAAATTTAATTTAATATAAAAAATTATTTATGAGTTATAAACACTCCATCACACAAACCCAAGCAGAGTAACAATTACTTCTTCAAAAAAAGAGTAGTAAGTTCATGCGAGTTTAGAGTAGCTTATGAGCTACACAATCTTGCATCCATTTCAACATGAGATGGACCAACGGTGTCTGAGTTTGACGCTTCGCATAAGCCTCTAACTGAGTCACTGTAATTTTAACTTCTAGAAAAATGCTTGTGTTGTGGTCCAGGTTATCTGGAAATCCAAGTTAAAGGGACCCAGTTGAATGAAATTCTACATATCAATTTTCTTCTGTATTTTTTAAAAACTTTTAACACAAATCATCTTTCTAACTGCTTGGTACATTAGGGATCCTTTACCACAAAAAAACAAGTAGTTTGGTTGGTTGTGCTAACATCATGTTTGTGTTGCAGATCTGATTGCACTTGTGCGGCTGAAAATAGACCAAATATTCTGAACTTGCAATTTCCAGAATGCATTTCTCGTTGAATATTTTTATGTCTAAAAAAATATTCTACTTGGCTTAAATCATGGTTTCACAACATTTCAAAAATAAGTTATGTTGAGATGAAGGAAGAGCGCCACTAATTTTCCCTTGTAGTATATAATTATTCAATAACAGATTATGGGTAAACAATTAAAATTGTATATATGTTATTATTCACACACATTAAAATTAATTAAGATTTCTATAAAAACTTCATTTCAATGCAATAATATACAAAGAGAAAAATGTTATAAGTAGTTACAAATAAAACAAGATCACTAATATTACAAAAATTACAAAAATATCACTAATACAAAATACATAATGCCTCTCAAAACACATGCACCAGCTTTGTGGGTAGAACACCAAAAGTATTTGCATGCTAAACTTTGTCAAAAAAGCAATTGCAAACTGCATATGACAACGTTGGGGGGTAATAAACTAAGTTACTCTCCAGAAACTAGCAAGGGACCATCCCATCAATTCCAATCAAGGGCTCAAGGAAAGTGGCAGATTTCATATTTATAAAAGAATTTATTTCATAGATACATACTGTTATCCATTTATTACACAAAATAAATTGTAATTTTGAGTAACAAATTGAGTGCAGTAAATATTTAAGATTAATAAAACCAAGGTATTAATGACATTCCCACCTAAGGAAAATCAGACACTAGGAAAACTGAAGAAAATCCCAGGCCAGGATGGGGCCACAGAGATAATGTAAGTAACCATGCCAAGATTGCGTACAGTTAGAAACAAACTATTAAAAAGAAAAAGGAGCAGAATAAACATGCATGTAAAAAGGAATTTAATCAGTATCTAAATCATGAAAAAAGGAATTTAATCAGTACTACAAAAATGGCACGATAAAGTATAGAAGATATTAACATCAGTATTACATACATAGGGGGAAGAGATTTCGTTACACTATGGCAAAATGACATGGATACTGTTTTATCAGTATTAACGATGAGATGATTTGAATGAAACCAAGATGAGAGGTCAGATAGAACATTTTGCACATTGACATGTTTACATAGTAGATTTGTGTCATCAGCAAAGATAACCATTTTGCAACCTGGTGTGGTGGATGATATATCGTTTACGTACAATAAAAAGAGAATAGAGCCTAAAATTGGACCTTGAGGAACTCCGCAAGTAAGTGGCTTTTATTTCTGAAAGGTAATGTTGACATACTTCATTTTCAAGATGGGAAATGTCAATTCCCTGATGTCCATCTTTCAAGTAGGAAGTTAGTCATTGATGTGCCAATTCACAAATGCCATATGAGTGCAGTTTTGAGAGAAGAATTTCGTAATCGATTACAATGAATACTTTTGATAAATCAAGAAAAATACCTTGTGGATTATCTCCACGGTCAAGAGAATTGGTTACACCATTTAGAAAAGAAAATACGGCACTGTTAGTTGAAAGGGATATCCTGAAACTGTGCTGAATATTTGAGAGAATATTATGCAATAAGAAGTCTAAAAGTCTCTAATAGAAGAGTTTTTCCAGGATTTTTGAGAAAGTGATATGGGTTGATAGTTTCCAACATCATGTTTATTTCCTTTCTTATGTAACTGTTTCACTTTAGCTTCCTTCAGGAAAAACACCTTCTGACAAAGAGCTATTGAAAATATGGGTGAGTGGATTTAATATAACGTGAGAGGAGGATTTTACAATAAATTCAGGTACATCATCAATCACTACAGAAAATTTATTTTTTAAAGAAATGATGCTACTCATGACTTCACTAGCATTAGTCTCAGAAGTGAACATAGAACACGGTACATGTGTGGATGTATTTGGTGGACATTGGTTTTGAGTTGCTGATTTCGATATTTCACCTATTTTAGAGAAAAAGGAATGAAACAAACTTGTGATGTCCTTTGGATTTGATACAATTTTGCCATCACCTAGAAGGGAAATGTTTTCTTGCCGATTTTCTGAAAGGGATGTGTAACTTTTTATAATATTCCACATGGTTTTGGCCCGGTTGTTCAATATTGTTATCTGTCTGTTATTTTCCATTACTGTAGCTGCATAGACCACTTTTCTAAGAATGAATTTATATTTACAGATATAATCATGAAATTCAGGCGATTGGTTGAATTTTGAAAGATAATATAAATGATGTTTCTTTTTGGAAGAAATTGTGTTATCCATCTATTGTGATTGTTTACTTAAACTAACTTGCATTTTATAGGAAAGCAAGAGTTGTAATACTTCAAGAAGATTGAGAAGAATACATTAAATTTATCGTTGGTGTTTTCACAATTATACACGTCATCCTACGTTTCCTGATGTAAAATGTTTTTTAAAATTCTCAATTTTTTTTCTTTCATTAAACTGTCTAGTAATCTTGTGGAGTATTTTATGTGGGGTTAATTTATCTTCAGTAGTTAATATTTGGGCGAAATGGTCGCTATACCCCAAGTAAAATACTTCAGAAATATACAGGATTCTATTGTTGACAATTATATGGTCCAGCAATGTTTGAAATGAACCAGACAGGCAAGTGGGGTCAATTATCGTAATAATAAGATTGAAGGAACTGGTTAGATTATTGAACCGATTCTTGGGATTGTGCCTGGAATACGATTCACTGAGGAAATTGATATTGAAAACAAGGGCTCTAATGACNAAAAAAAAAAAAAAAAAAATGAAAACGCTATAGATACCAATAGATTTGGTATATTTCTGTGCTAAACGTTTTAATACCATTTCACAATTCATAAAAAATATTTCAAGATCTGATTGAGGAAGTGTAAATACACAAAATTACAATGCCTTTATCGGTCAAATGAACTGCAGAGTTTGAAAATACCATCCAAGCAGAATTTCTCGTAACCTAACACTGGTGAGGATAAAATGTCATTTATAATGTAGATACATATACTGTCATGAGGATGATTACCTTTGAAATTTTGTTGACAGTAAAAGCTAATTAAAGAATAATTTGGAATAAAAGTACTTTTGATGACATCAGAAAGCCAATGCTCTGTAACACATAACAAATCAAATGGATAGTGTAGTAAAAGAATTTCGATATCTGTTTCTTTTTGACTGAACATTATGATGAAAGATATTTATTTTATTTTCTTGAGGGATGCAATTGAATTCAGATGGTTGAGGAGAATTTGAATGTCATCTTCGAGAAACACATTGAACATTTGACTGTAAGTTATAACCATGTTCGGGAGCGGAAGGAGTCGTGGATGAGGCAGGTGAAGATTTGGACGATAGAGGTAAGATAAGGGATGGAGACAGGTGAGGGACGGGAGAAGAAATGGGAATGGGGAGAGAAAGACACAAGGTAGCAATAGGAATGGATGGTGGATTTGGTGTAGGTGGTGAGGCTAGGTATGTAGCTAACAGGGAAGTGAAGCATAGTTTCCCAGACATTCTCAAGTGTACGCCATGTGGAGTTACGTCCTTGGCAGAAAGGTGGGATTGCAGATCAACAAATGTGATGTTTGAGTCTGTCAGTGCTGTCTCAGAGCAATGTTTGTGTCATTAATTTCGTTGTTCAAGTATGGCATGTTGTAGCATGGAGGCATGCAAGAAAGTATAAAGTTAGTGCATTGGGAGGCCTTTTTGTGTTTCTGTAAATGTTCACTAGGGTTGAATGGACCTCCCAAATTTATGTCATTCTGCCATCAATAATTATTATAATGTCTAGCTCTGTGAGTTTTTCCGTGTGATTGTCCAGTTCTCTGATAACTTCAGAGAAATGAGCATTTGCTCTAAGAAACCAGTCACAGAGAAGTGGTTGGGAACAATTCCACATGTAATTATTGTTTTCATTCAAATACTTCTTCAAAGGTGTGATAAAGTTTATGTAAGTACAAACGGAATCATTAATTTAGTTTCTTGGTGCATAAGGAGTAAACATTAGGGTGGGTTTAGAATTTCTTGTGCACATTCTATCACACAATAATTAAACTTTCAAAGAAACCCTGCCCTATTGTTGCACCCAATTTTTCGTCGTCATAATTTCATAGAATTATTACATCATTTTACAATTCGTTTTTCTTGATTCTTTCGTATTTATTTACATTTTAACATAATATCGAGTAGTTATTGTCGAATTAAATAACCTCCAATGGTCGCCCTAAATAATTATTTCAATCATTTTTGTCGTCGGTTTGTTTGTGTATTTATTTATTTAATATCTCATTTGTAACTTCCGTAGTAATAAATATATTATTATACAAATATCCTTCAATAAGTGTTAGTTGTCAGTTTTCGTGTATTCTCATTTGCTTTTATCGTTAAGTTGCTAACTAACTCACAACAATGGACACTATCGCATTCCTCAACTCATTCAAAGCTGATCTTCAGAAGGCGTACAATGACTTGGTACATTATATTGACACACGGGTCAGTGCGTTGGAAGAGGTCAATAAGAACACGATCGGCGGTTGGACTACAGCCAGGAATTCTCGCCGTCCTTCCAACTGCTATCACCCGGTTAGACCAATGACACACGCACCACCCCAACTCTTCACTCAGAATAGGTTTTGTGTGTTAGATGACATGTCTCTGTTTCCTCCCTTACCTACTCGTTTCATCCCCTCCCGTCCAGTACCCAAACCTGTTCACAAACCACACTGGTAAGCACAGCCGCCCAAAACCACGTAAAGTAGTGCTACCCAGAGATGAAGCCAACACTTCCACGCAGAAATCAAACGTGCTCATATTAGCTCATTCACACGGTCGTCGGATGTCCTCCGTTTTGCGTGGATTGCTTCCTAGCCAGTTCTCAGTCTCCGGTTTCTTTAAGCCAAACGCTCGTTTGGCTGAAGTTATTCGAGAACTGGACACCTACACTAAAAAAACTCAAGAGCGGAACACAGTAATCATCATAGGAGGGCAGAACGATATTAACGTGGGTGGACATTTCAACGAGTCTGAACATCTACAAAAACTAAAAATTGGCCTCTCAGCACACAAACATTGTAATCTCTAGCCTGCCTCCACGCTTCAACGTTCCACAAATAAACCACGAAATTAACCTAGCAAACATCTCCCTAAAACATCACCTGGAAGACACAAAAATCACATTTGTTTATTTGCAACCACACCTGACTGCCAAGGACTTTACCCAGCACGGTTTACATCTGAGACCGTCTGCGAAACATCACTTCAGTTCTCTCCGAGCTTCACATCTGACCTCACATCATCCACCTGCCCCACTACCCACTCCTACACCTCCTCCTGCTCCTACCTCATCTTCTCCTCCTCCACCTCCCTCTGCTCCTACCTCATCACCATCTCCTCTTCCTATTTCCACACCCATTTCTTCTCCTGTCCCCGTTCTTTCACCTACTGCTTCATCTCCCATGTCCTCATCTATTCCTCCATCCACATCTCATGCCGCCCCCATACACAGTTACAACTTGCTCTCAGGAGTACTCGAAGGTGACAATCGCGTTCAGGTGCTGTGTGCGAGCTTCATCCGGAACTAGAAGCTGTACCAAATTCAAATTCCTCTCCACAATCTAACGTCGATTCCATTTCTCGTGAATCACAAACTCTTTGCAAAAATAAAATAATTATATTTCATCATATGTCCAATCTCTTTCAAACAAATTGACAGACATTGAAATTCTGGTACACGAAAGTCGATTCGATTTGCTATGCCTCACAGAGCATTGGCTTTCAACTAACATCAACGATACTGCTATTTCTAATTATTATTTTGCAAGTTCTTACTGTCGGCAAAATTTTAAAGGTAAAAATCCCCACGGAGGTACGTGTATCTACGTTCGTAATGCTATTTTATCTTCTCCACTGACATGCTACGAGAACTGCGTAGATAGTGTTCGAAATTTCTGCAGTTGAACTGACCGACACCGGTATTATTGTTCTGTGTATTTATAGACCTCCTCAATCAGATCTTGACACATTTTTTCGGAACTTCGAAATTGTTTTAAAACATATACATAAATNTTTTAGAACATATCGCACATAAATCTACTAAATCTATCGTTATATGTGGTGATTTCAACATCGATTTCCTGAGTACATCCGACTCTGCACATTCACCAGTTAATCGATTCAAGAATCTTATCGTTTCCTTCAACCTTTATTACTACGATAAATGACCCCACTCGCCTCTCCGGTTCATCTCAAACATTGCTAGATCAAATTATAGTCAACAATGGAATCTCGTATCTCTCTGAAGTGTTTATCGCCGGATACAGCAATCACCTTGCTCAAGTATTGACTATTAATAACAAACTAAAACCACTTAAAATCCTTTACAAGTTTTCAAGAGAGTTTAATGACACAAATCAATCCATATTTATAAATTATTTGCGTAAAGAAACATGGACAGATATTTACAATTGGCAAAACACCGACGACAAATTCAATGTATTTATCTCAATATTCTTAAAACATTACTTTCCTATAAAACGAAAGTTAATTAACACAACGAAATACAATGGATGGATCTCCCAAGGGATAAGAATTTCTTCAAAAAAACAAACGCCGTTTATATTATCTTTCAAAACTCTATAACCAACCACCCGAATTCCTTTTTTGTAATATAAGATTATTCTTCGAAAAGTAGTCTATGCAGCTAAAGTTATGGAAAACGACAGGCAGGTACTAAAATCGAACAACAAGATGAAAGTCATGTGGAATATTGTTAAAAATCACAAGTCAATTTCTGAAAATCGCGAAGAAAATATTTCTCTACTAAACGATGGCAAAATCGTATCAAATCATCAGGACATCGCAAATTTGTTTAATTCTTACTTTTCTGAAGTAGATAAAATAACGAGCTCAATATATCCAAATCAATGTCCTCCAATTATATCCACCCACGTACCCAATTCTATGTTCACTTCTCAAACTAACGCCAGTGAAGTCATGAGAACCATCAGCTCATTAAAAAACAAATTTTCAACGAGCATAGATGATATATCCGAGTTTATTGTTAAATTTCCGTCACACGCTATATTAAATCCACTCATAAACATTTTTAATAGTTCTATGTTGGAAGGGGTGTTTCCTCACATATTTAAGAGAGCTAAAGTGAAATCTTTACACACGCAAGGAAACAAAAAATATTGGAAATTACCGACCAATATCTCTACTACCCACTTTCTCAAAAATCCTAGAGAAATTGTTCTAAAAACGTCTTCTAGATTTATCAAAATATAACATTCTCTCTGACGAGCAACACGGTTTTAGGAAATCCTTTTCCACTACAAGCGCCATAGTTAACGTAGTTAGTTCACGTATTTCTCGTTGCGTATATTTTGCAAACGTTTACTCCCATTTACGTAACCTTCTGGGGCAATTGCGGTCAGAACATTCAAACTTTCAGAATTCAGAAGAGGATAGCTCGGATAATTTGTAAATCTCACCCCCGAAACTCTTGTAAACCTTTATTCAAGGAATTCAAAATATTTATCTTAACACTTTCCTGCATTTATATTTATGAAACGGTCGTTTTTGTTAAGACAGATTTACTGAAGTGTTACCCTTGCTTCATACGAAAGTCTCGTTCACGAACATAATACTCGCAATTGGAATAATATTCATCGCCCTAGTGTCAACCATCCTTTGCCAAAAAGGACCATATCATTCGGGAATCGTTCTATATAATTCCCTGCCCAAGAATATAAAAGATATTATGAAAGTGAATCTCTTCAAATCTGCGGTTAAAAACTACCTCCTGCACAAGTGCTTCTACATTGTAAAAGAATTTATTGATTTTAATAAAAGTTAAATCGATCTTGAACTCTATCACGCCATTGCTGTAGTACTTTTTAAATAACTTATAACAATTTCAAAAATTATTTTCTTGCATGATTGTGTTGTCTTATGGTTCATATTAATTTAGTTTTGTGTGTACTCAACTTTGGCAGGGCTGTGTACATTAATTCTGTAGCCCCATCCTGGCCCGGGTTTTGCTCTTGTTTTCCTTTGGGTAGAGGCGGATTTCTTATACAGGTTCTCTAGGCTTTGTCTAGGTGCATGTTTATTGTAACAATAAATCGTGAATTTAGTGTTATTTCATTTCTTATGATTTTGAAATACTATACTCAGAATAATCTATAGTTCGATAATAATTTGTACATGTAAAATAATTTTTTAATTTTAAATTACAAACATATTGACATTCTATTAGTATTATAACTCGCAGCTAACTTTTTATCTTATCTAGGAATTTTTGCTGAAATTTTTGAATCCGCCTCTGCCTTAGGGTCCTTGATCAGAAGTGATGGGATGGTCCCTTGCTTGCTTCCGGAGAGTAAATTAGTTTATTGTCCTCCATGTGGTCATACGCAGACTGTACTGCTTTTTTTACAATAAATTTATTATTATTATTAATGGGGGATATTTGGTGGCCATGGATCAGCTAAAATTAGAACGCTAATTGGTGTGCTTTTTTTGATAAGACATTTAGAGTTCATGTATTTACCTATTTCAGGATTAGGTTGGGTTCCATTTGTTGGTTCAGGTAAAACTCTGACTTCAGACCAAGTCTTTTCTGGTTCCGGAGGGGTTTGATTCAAGAGACTGGAAAACACTGATCTTGGTGCTAGAGAAAACATGGAGAAACAATACATGCAATAAAAATTTGTTAGTAAATGTACATATTATTTAGAGTTACAGATAGAACAATGAAGAAGTTCTCTTTCAATCAAAATTTTAGAACAATTAACATTTTCAAAATTGAAATATTTAATAATAAACTAAAATCCCAATAAAACAACATTTCGGGGACCATTAGAATTAATCTGTTAAACCTTAATAAGATAAGAAAATGAACAGCTTATCATATCCCACCATTATTAAATCCTGATTTGTTAGATGCAATGACTCAGAGTGAGTAAAAATAGTCCAGCTCTCTGGATCATTCCCACACTGGACATAAACTAACAAGATGTCTGTCTGACTTGCCCTTCATTAAGATAGCAGAGCAAACACAAAAGAATTTTTAGATAGCATAAAAAATTGGTATACATTTAGTGCTTATTCAGTGGATAAGAAAAAGTTTAGTACATCAATAATTTAAAAGTAAACAAACTGTTAGTTGAATTCACTTAAAACCAGCTGAGTATTCCCAAAACTACTTGAATTTGCTATGGATTTGTGTCCAAGAAAAAAAACCATTAAGAGCTAATTTAGAACTACATGAATAATGAAAAAAAATTGCTTTACAAAAATTATAAACAAATTTCAAACAAATAACAAATAAATGTGATTAATTCTTATTTTGTACATCTCTAGTGTTTAATTAGTGCACCAGAAAATAAATTTGAGTAACTATAACAATTCATTTTGTAAAAAAAATAAAATTAACAAACTTTATTAACCACGCAAACTTTTTACACTTATTAATAATAACAGAGATTCTGGACTTCAACAAGGCTACAACAAAGGACATAAAAAATTATAAGAAAAAAATTTGGTAAAAATAGTACATCGTCAATTAATTAAGATTACCGAGAATCCCCTGCTTCCACAAGCAATAGTAGATTGTCCGTGACCATGAAAGGAGATATTTAAAAAAATTAAATTATTTGAATTAGGATGCCACTGGAATATGTAATAAGTTTTTTTTGAATTTATTGTTTCATTCTACACAAGTATTTTATATGGGCTTTCAAAATGTATTGAATACAATACTATCCTTTACTAATGAGATAGACAATAACTTTATTAACAACACTTTTGGAAACTCCACAGTTCTGACTTTAAAGCTTCAAAAATATCCTTCATTTTGTCAGAGCATATATAAAATAAGATCAAAATGGAATGTTAAAGATTATTTGATACTTCAAAGGAATTTGTAAATTATTTTTTGAAAATAATTTTGCAGTGCCTTATTCTAGTAGTGTTAAATATTATGCATTAAGAATACTAATCCAAATCAATTTCTGTAATTCCTTTGGATTCTCTGCTGGCTTTTCATTAAGACAGCTGTACTTTCATATTCAAAGATTCAATTTACACATTGAAAATATGTGTTTGTTATATTTGGATGTAATGTGTATGTATTTCTAACATTCTTATACTTTAAAGTTTATAACTAAGTTTTGCAATTATTTGAAAAAAATATAAGACTTATTATTTTCTCCTGAAAGATTAGCAAGTTGCAATTCGCGATCTCCGCTTGCTCAATACACCGAATTTTCGAAACTTGGAAAGCATGCGTAACTAAAACGGTAAGAGATAAGAAGCTAAAATTTGATGTGGTTTCGTTCATCTGAAAGGAGAATAAATTGAACAAATATCATAAAAATACGAGATGGTGCATGAGATGACCTAGATGAATTGACCCCGGAGTTTCTTTGAGAGAAAATTGATATTCAGTCAAAAGCTTTTAGAAATAAGTGCATATGACATTAACTGATGTCTGAATTCTAAGGTTTTGGATAATGTTGAACAAAATAGTAGCATATTGGAGGNAGAATTGTGAAAAAAATATGTACCGAATATAGTCCCCCCCCTTCTTTTTCGAAAAAATCCTGGGGGAGGGGGAATATATTAGGAGTTTAGGACGGGGAAACTGCTAATTCAAAGTTTCTTGAGTGATAACGAGTTAAGCGAACACGAGCCTTATAAGTAACGAAACACAAAGAACATCGATCGATGGCGGGATTTGACGCTTATTCGAAGTGGAAACCGAACTGGTCCACATCGTCTAGGAATGACCGACTGCCGTCGCCGTGCCGACCGTGAAATACGATTTTTTCGAGAGACGGGGATCTTCTTCGACACAACGAAAGTCATCAATGATGCTTCGACTCCAACATCAAATTGCGAGTTCTGAATAGAGCTCAGGCACATAGAAATAAAGCAGTGGTAACGAGAAAATTCGAAGTAGAACCGAAGTCCATGTGGATCTGGCGATGTCAAGAGAAGTTTAACTACACCAGTTAGCTTTTAAAGTACTTTTGATTATACATACCAGTGCCAACCATTTCACATGAAATTTTGAATGAGCATTTCCCTCCAGAAAGACTTTATGGAAAGTTGATTTTACTCACCTTTTTTTTTTTAAATTTTGCCTCCTAAAATAAGGGGGATACTATATTTCGGTGGGGACTATATTTGGGTAAATACGGTAGATTTAACACATTTTTAAATACTGGTACTTGACTCTGTTACAATAGTTTCAAAAGCATTTGGTAAAGTTGATATCTAGCTGGTTGGTATTTAGTTGTTTGTAACAGATGCATCTCTTTTTTTCAAAGTTGTGGTAATGAAGCTTTCTTTCCTTATTGACAAAAAATGCCCAGAGAAAGATGTTAAATAATTAACATGAAAGAAGACTGTTGACTCCTAGTTGTGTCAAGATAATGACATTCTAAACACTCAAATTACTTCTGTCAAATATTTTGCACACATTGTGTGAAATAATATCTACACTGGGAAAGAAAATCTACAATTCTATACACATCACAATATAGGCATCCAAATTGTCATCTAATAGATGCAATGACAGGACCCACAATTTGCCATGTTAATGCAAATTATTAAGTGTAAAATCCCAAGTTCTCAAGAATTATCTAATTTTGAAAGATACCTGAATTGTTATGGATGATGTTTGGGAATATAAAACAGTGTTACAGTTTAATCAGCTACATTCTCAACTAATGTTTTTAATCAGGGAATGTTTCACAAGTCTTCCTCAATTAATGAATGTCCAGTGAAGTCCCATTAGAAAAATAATTACATTTTAAAATTCCCTTTCAGAACCAAGGAATAAGCATATCATAAATTGGTAGTAGTAGAGAGTAGATTCTCAAAATGCTTCTGGAGTGTGGCTAAATTAAAATTTGACAGTATTTTATGTGTGACTACAACTACTGTGTGTCTCTGAAGCAATTTTAAATTGAAGAAGCTACACTTGTTATTATTAATTCATAATATATTTTAATAAAATTTTCATGGGTAAAAATATAAAAAATAAAATCATTTATTAACCCTGAAAGTTATCCATTGATTGATGTGGTATGTCATATTAGTAACAAATCAATGCAATTTAACATTTTCTTAAGTTAGAGAAAAATGGAAGCTTAATAAACATTGAGACTCAATAAAAACTTACGGGTGTACTCCGGTCTCTCTTTAACATTTTCAATACATATTTTAGTTTCTTCAGAAATTTCATTGTGAGTCTCTTTCTTAACAGTGGGTTTTATGCCAGTAATAGATTTGCGAATTCTGGGAAAAAATCAAAATAATTAGTTTACTGTTCTCTTGACAAGTAGTCAATAAGACAGAAAGAACACAAAAGAGATAAACACAACTCTCTAAAGATCACCTACATTAAACTCATTTTTAATTTCTATATATTTGTGTACATAAAAATATGGGTAAGAACTCAAAGACAGATTTTTTTATCTTGCTTTATTTTTGAGTAAATAGTTTGTTTATAATAATAATAATAATAAATTTATTGTCAAAAAACAGTACAGACTGCGTATGACCACGTGGAGGACAATAAACTAATTTACTCTCCGGAAGCAAGCAAGGGACCATCCCATCAATTCCGATCAAGGGCCCTAAGGCAGAGGCGGATTTAAAAAAAAAAGAAGCAGGAATTGAACCTGCGTCCCTAGGTTTGTCAGCCAAGTGTTTTGTCTTCTAAGCTTTCAGACTACTGAACATTTACTCAAAGTAACTTGTGAATCTCACAATTGATGGTACAATTGTATTGCACTAAAAAAATGTCTCATTTCTCTCATTCTATAACTTCTTGTTTCTTATTATACAGTCATAGGGATCCTTGTAGTATTTAAATCATCATACAAGAAACCATTTATATCATTTTATATTACAATTCATTAATGTAGAAATACAAGTAAGTAATTTCTCTCCAGCTATGTGGACATGACATGATGTTTGCTATGTATTTACTATATATCCAAGCAGATTACAGTATCGTTGTGATTAATATAAACACCCTATGTGCACTGAATGTATACCACCACTGACTGCTGTGTCATTTCTTTAAAAAAGTTTTACTTTCAAAAATGGTAACAGGACATCCTTTTAAAAAATGTTAATTATGGACTTACCATTGCTGACATGACGAACACTTTAAACATTACCGGCATTTGGTTCAAAATAATGTTACATTTCACAATTGAGGCATCTTTTGTTCAGAAGATGCAGGAATATATAGTTATAATAAAAAATTAGGTGCACAATATAGTAACGCATATAGTCGGAGCACGACATGAACACGCTGATTTGTCGACGTAACATGCTTTCGCTAGCTTAGAGCGAAATACAAAATATTCAAAAAATGTATTAGTGCACTAGTTAGAAGTAGTTATCTTGTTTGTTGTAGAATGAGAGAAGTGAAGGAAGTGATTGTGAACTGTGACCACTTAAGAAACGTGACAAAAACTGATAGTATGGTATGTACATCAATGTGAATTTATTTTTCTGTGAAAGTAATGGTGATTATAAATGCTTAGTCATTTTCCTAGACTAAAGTATATTGTGCACCATGTTCTCTCCCAGGGAACACCACCTTAACGAAGCACTGTCCGTGCAGGTGGTAAGGGTTTACGCGTACCATCGAAGCTGAGAGCTATGCCGGTGGAAGTGTAACTACCAGCAGGGTCACCCAAGCCGGACAGGTTTCAGCTGAGGTACCAGATGAAGTATGTTCCACAACAATCTATCTTCCCCAACCAATTCTGCTTCCTTACCATCTGCTGCCTTGTAGGAGGGGGAAGGATCCCCAAAGGCTAAGGGAAGGAAAACCCTGACAGAAAACCAAGGGGGGAGGAGGGGCTCTGTAGGTGTGGTGAAACCAACTCCCCTAAGGGAACAAACCCTGATTACAAAGACTGTCCTCCTGGAAGGGGCTTGAGCATGGGGTTGGCGGCCCCATCTTGGAAAAAAGCATTGTCACGAACCCTAACAACGTGCCTCGGAATCTGAATCAACCATAAGATGACATGGCAATGAAACACGGATAAAGAATAAAGGAAAATTGAAATTGGGAACCTGGAACGTAAGATCTATGAAGCAACCAGGAAAGATGATGGAGGTGGTGGAGGCGACCAAGAACTACAACTATGATCTCATTGCCCTTCAGGAAATAAGATGGATTGGAAATGGCAAAGTAGATAAAAAGGACTTCACACTATACTATTCAGGACCTAATAAACGAACAGGACAATATGGAACTGGTTTCATTGTACAAGGAAAAATTAGGAAAAGTGTAAAAAGTATTATACCACTGGGAGATAGGCTCTGTAAAATTATATTAAAAGGAAGGTTCCGAAATATTACAATATTTTCTGCACATGCTCCGACAGACGAGAAGACAGATAATGAGAAAGATACTTCCTATGATAATCTGGAGAAAGGATGTAACAAAGTACTCAAACACCACATGATATTATTAATGGGAGACTTTAATGCAAAAATTGGCAAGGATCAAAATACATCTAATGTAACAGGGAAGTATTCTCTTCACATGGAAACTAGTGACAATGGAAAAATGCTGATCAATTTAGCTATGTCAACAAATTTAGTGATAATGAGCACATTATTTGAACATAAAGACATACATAAACACACATGGAAAATACCAGGTACGACATCATACAATCATATTGACCATGTTCTGGTCAATAGACAACACTTAACATCCATAAAAGATGTCAGATCAGCTAGGGGACCGAATTGTGAATCAGATCATTACCTTGTTGAAACTATTGTGAGAGAGAAACTATCAGTATCTCGAAGAGAACAAGGACATAGAAGAACTAAGTGGAAAATAGAACTATTTATGAAGAGAGGTTCCATTGAAAGTTATAAGAAAGCAATTGATGAAAGGCTGAATAAACCAACAGAAGTTCTAGAAGAAGAAGAATCAATTGATAATCAGTGGAAGTTCATTAAAGAATCGATAATAAATGCTGCAGATGATACAATAGGTAAAAGACAGTGGAAGCGAAATATAGAATGGTTTGATGAGGAGTGCAAGAAAGCCTTAGACGAAAGAATTAGAGATAGACAATTAATAATCCAAAGAGAGACTAGATCAACAAGGGACAGATATAAAGACAGCAGAAAGAGGGCCAATAAAATAATAAGACGTAAGAAAAAAGAATATCTGAAACAAAAAATTACTGATATTGAACAACTTAATGATAATAATGACAGTAGAAAATTTTATGAAGCAGTTAAAAATATGACAAGAGGATATCAGGCAAAAAGTAATCTGTGCCGAGATAAAAATGGAAAACTGATTGTGGAACAACAGAAAGTATTGGAAAGATGGACTGAATTCTACAATGAATTACTAAACACTAAAGGGGAAACAGAAATGGATAGAAATGAAGTCGAATCATTGGAAGGATTAGAATATACTGATAACAATGAAGAGATTGAAGCATCACCAATAGACGAAGTGAGAGAAGTGGTGAAGAAGATAAAGAATGGAAAAGCACCTGGAGAAGATGGAATAGTTGGCAAACTGATAAAGGTAGGAGAAGAGTAATTGATAGAGGCACTACTTATACTAATATGTAGTATATGGGATACAAATGAAATACCAAAGGATTGGAAAAATGGACTTATTTACCCAATTTTTAAAAAAGGAGATAAATCAGAGTGTAAGAATTATTGAGGAATAACATTATTAAACACTGCCAATAAGATATTTTCTAGTATACTGCAGAAACAAGTAAACGTTTTCGCAGAAAACATGATTGATGAATATCAATGTAAATATCAAAATGGCAGATGATCAACCAATCATATATTTACACTCAGGCATATAATGGAGGAATGTTATGAATTCAACATTGATTTGCACATACTGTTTGTGGACTACAAACAAGCCTTTGATAAAATCAAATGGGATCAACTTTTTAAGATATATTAATGAAAGAAGGAATGCCAAATAAACTGATCAAACTAATACAAACCACTATGTTTGGCTCGCATTGTAAGGTATGTGTTGAAGGGAAAATAAGTGAAGCAATTAGTATAACATCAGGTGTTAAACAAGGTGACTTTCTATCTGCTACTCTTTTTAACATTGCTCTCCATAGTGTAGTTAAAGAACTGAATATTAGGGGTAATATCATTTACAAATCTAAACAAATTCTTGCATACGCCGATGACATATCAAGAAACCAGGATGCATTGGAAGAAATGTTTAGAAAACTTGAAATGGAAGTAAAATCATAGGACTTAAAATTAACGAAGAGAAGACAAAATATTTGAAAATGTCAGCCACAGAAACTAGAAGGGAGCAGAGAATGAGACTAAACGGATATGATTTCGAGGGAGTCAGCGATTTCACATACCTTGGAGTCAAAATTAATAATAATAATTGTATTGCAGATGAGATAAATGAATGAATAGCGTGAGGAAACAAAGCTAACTATGCCAACATTCAACTTATTAAGTCTGTTCTGCTGACTAGAACAACAAAAGTCAAGATATATAAGACTCTTATTAGACCAGTACTCACATATGGAGCAGAGACATGGGTACTAACTAGTAACAATGCTGAGAGACTTCGTAAATTCGAAAGAAAAATTATAAGAAGAATTTATAGAGCAGTTAAAGAAGGAGAAAGATGGAGAATAAGATATAATGATGAAATAAACAAGATCCTAAAAGGAGAAGATATAGTTAGATTTATAAAATCGTGTAGAATCTCTTGGCTGGGGCACCTGCAGAGAATGGGAATGGAAAGAATGCCTAAAAGCATCCTAAAACGTAAAATTCATGGAGTGGCAAAACATGGCAGACCTCGAAAGAAGTGGCTCCAAGATGTTGTGGACAACCTGAAGAAGATGAAGGTGACTGGATGGTGGGAGAAAGCAGAGAGAAGAGATGAATGGGGACACATTGTGAAGGCAGCACAGGCCCACATCGAGCTGTAATGCTTTGGAAGAAGAAGAAAAGTATATTGTGCACCATGTGGTGACACGAAGTTTCAACTTGTTTTGATATCAAAGTTCATTATTATTATCCATAATAATAATAATAATATAATATTTTTATTATAATTATTAAAAATCATATCATTATTTTTATAAATGCACGCACACATTTGCCAAAATATTCTTCTGAATTAAGAGCTTGAAGATGCTGACTATGTCAGCAAAAAAACTTTCACTTTAATTAATAATAATAATACAGATTGGTGATACTATACCACAATAGTTTCAATGCATTATATACCAATCAATATGCTACCAACTACCCAGTATAGATAAAAGTGTGAACTGCATTTACAACTTGTTTTCTTTTAAAAATACTATTTTAGGGTGATGTGTGGAGTATTTAAATTAGATTTCATAGTGATTTTCAGTAAGTCTATAAATTACTGTAGGTTACTCAGTTGTGTGGTAATTTCGCTATTAACTGTTATTGCATCTGTGTTGTTTTGGGAGAATCATTTTGTTGTCTTTTTTTTTTTTTTTTTTGGTGATAGAAATGGTCAAAAGATGCATTATACACGTTCACATGTTTTGGCCATAACTTCATAAATAATTGTTTGCTCATGCTTAGTCCTTTTCAGAAACACATCAAATAATGCCTAAAATTTTAAAAACTCTAGAGGAAATCATGTAAACTGAAGCAGAGCCAATTAAAATATATACCAGATAATTTGAAATAAACATATCCCAGAGAGTATCATTAAAATATAAATTGTTAAATCTTAACCTAGCTGAAAATTTTGCTCAATTTCTTTTATTGTCTTACATTAAGGCTTGCACAAAAATTTCAATATAATGATCAAGCATAATGTCTTGGGAAATTAATAAATAGGCAAGTGAGAGAAGGAGAGAGAGAACTCTTAAAAACTGCGTAATTTTTGGATAAAAATTATAAGACATACCCATCCTCTATTTTTCTGAGAGTATTTGTAAATGCTTCAATTATTGACTGATCCTCCTGAAATACAAAAGCTATAACTTTGTCAGTCCAAGGTGCTTGATTGCCGAGCCATCTTCTAAATTCTGGATCATACTTTGCATACGCTAAAGTAGCTCCAGTTGCAACTGTGATTAAACCAAAAGTATACAAAAATCCTGTTCCTCCTGCTCCTCCAGATCCTCCACCACTAAAACAATACCAAATACATACACACCATATTTATATTAATCAATTCACATTAGTTACATTATTTTACATTTTTCTTACCCTTCCCGTTTGCTATGAGAGGGTTTCTGGTCTGGAGGGCATGATTTTTGAAAGTAATAGTTGGATGTAGACAAAAACCTTGTAGATTCATATCTCTGAAACTTAAACACACACAAAAATTTAACATATTACTAAAAAAATTAGAACAGTAAATAATTATAAAATATAATACATAAATTTCGATTAACTAACTGATGATAACCTCCTAAAATTAATACAGCAGGTGGAATTAATGAAGCACACAAATATTTGACAATAAATGAGCATTATTGACAGAAAAAAAACATTTAATTAACCCAAAATGCATAAATTCACTGTAGTCACAATGAAAAGAAAACATAACCTTGGCTCAAAAACAGTCACACCGCTAAGCTGACTTGTTTATTGGTAAGTAAACGTAGAGAAATACTTACCAACGTCAGCCCGTGATAAGGATATTTTGAAGTTAGTCGAAGCATTTTCAGATACTCTTGCTGCAGCCAGGTTTACATAGGAACTCCGAAGAAAAAAACAAATTCTCTTCGTATCGTCAAATCTCGATCTTCCGTTTTCACTCCACGTTCAACCCACGGAATATAAGTGGTCATACTGTTGGTTACACATTCTTTGCATCCATGGGAAGTAGTAAGCCGTAAACGACCGTGAGCATGTCTCGGGTAAATACTCTTCAGTGTTTTACCGAATGATTTTCAGTTATTAATTTAGTGGATAGAAGAACTAAAAGATATCATAGCGCCTACGGCAATTTCTGTTCACTGTTAATTTATTTCTACAATTTGGGGCTGTATTGGAGTTCATCGAGAGATGTATTGTTTTGTTGTCACTGACAACCAATATTAGCCTATTACTACAATTATTTGAATGTTAAGATGTTTCGAGTGATGTTTACAGGTACGATCGTTGTCACTTTTGGATTATAGTAGTAAGGTTGTATTGTATTTAATGAGATGAAAGCTTCGTTCGTTCTAGTAAATAATGGCGTTTATTTTCAGCTGGATGCCGGTTGTCTACGGCTATAAGTTCTAGATATATGAACGTGTCACCTGTATCTAGTTTGTTTCAACATGCTGTTGTCAAACCAACACATCAACATTTCTGTCGATTTGGGACGGCGTTCAGTTCACTCATAACAAAACAGTGTAAACCATTGCTGTGAGTATGAAATGTTTAAATTATTAAACTAATAATTGAGATACGCGGTTTGTTTTAACTTTTAATTTGAATTTAGCTCAACACTGCTGCTGAATGTTCCATCTGTTGCACCCCAAGTGCGTACAGTTATTAAATTTTCTCTGAGGAAAGGAAAGCGAAAAAGTAACAAAGCTGTATTGAAGCGATTTTTTCGCTTACATTGGTAAAGTAAATTCATATATTTAATTAAAATAAGAATAGTTGTAAAAAAATAATTTTGCAAATATGTTTGATTTTTAGGGGTGGCTGGATAAGAACAAAGGCAGGTCGTCACAAGAGGCTTTGGAGGAAGTCTGGAAAAAATCGTTTGAAGTTAAAACAGCATGTATTTTGCACTACAACTCAGAGCTACTTATTAGACAAAATGGTCACAAAATATTGGCGTACCCCAAAATACTATGTTGACGATCCTTATGCTCCTTATCACACTAGAGAAGAATTTCTTGTAACCCGGCGTAAACCATCATAGCCTTGTCATCACTTTTGTTGACGTGAGAAAAAGTGTTTGGTATCTTGTTTTACCATCTCCTATTTTAAGTAAAAGTAGACTGAGTATTTCTAATTACTGAAGTGTTTACAATTGTTTTTTTTCTTCTAATAATTAAACCTGTGTACAGGTATATTGAGGATGTTTTGATTAATACCTGGATGTTACTTGTTATCTATTAAAATTTTCAAAATAGTTTGACATTATTCCTTTGAATCACTGATTATTCCTATCTAAGTGACAGGTTGGTGGGCGACTGGGAAATCCAGGAAAAGTCAGGGAATTTGCTCATTGCTAAGGGAAAAATATGTTAACAAAGATCATCTAATTTAAAAAATTACACCACAAATACTAAAAAATATTTTTCTTCAATTAGATTTAAAGTGACTTGCTTTACCCAATAATCCTCCCATGAGTTTTATTATTGACAGGTGGAAGGACTACCTTACAAATAGGGAAAGTAACCGGTTGTTTCTCCACATGATCCAAGGTATCAAATGAGACTGATTTTTATAATGATAGCAACTTTTGGAATGATATTCTGGGATGCCAAAGTCCATCTTCTTCTGTTAAGGATGACACACAAGCAGCTGCAACCATATTCTCATCTTATCATATTGTGAGGCTTGAGATCCCTAGTAAAGGGAACCTCTCCTGAAGTTATGAAGGAGTAGATGAACCTAAGAGTATGAATTGAGAAGATTTTCAAAATTTGATCAGAAAAACTTTAAAAAAAAAATGAATTAAATGTCTCAACTAGTAAACAAAATATTAGTAGTTTCTATGTAAAAATTTTTTATAACATCAAAGAATCACAATTTTTCAAATATGTATTTCACTTTTGAGCTTCAGAATTTCATGAAATGAATAAGATTTTTCAAACCTAGTTTGATTCTCTATATTATTGGGTCCTAGATATTTTTGGAAATTATTTCAATGCCATTTCTTTACAATTAATACCACACTATTATAAGTTATCCTGAGATAACTTTCCGAGTGAATTATTTCCGGGAAGCTTCCCCTGAAATACAATCCATCACATACAAGAACAACACACAGCATAACCCACACTTTTTGTTTTAACTTCTTATCTTGTCATTACACTCGTTTCTCAAAGGATGTTTATGCTATCGGAAGGTTTATCTCACGGATGCTATATCGTGTATGCTAATTATTTATATAATAGTGTATCAAATTTATGTTTAAAAGTTATTTTGGGTATTACAAATAAACAAGCAAGATTAATTATGACATAAATAAACAAATTATAATACTAAAAAGTATAAAATAATCAATAAAAACTGTTTAAAAGCATTTTTATTTCAACGATTTACTAAAAGGTAAGAGAAGATTCTTATTAAAGTAATGCAATGTCAAATGCTAATACCTTAATAATAATAATAATAATAAATAAATTGTCAAAAAAACAGTACAAACTGCGTATGACCACGTGAAGAACAATAAACTACTTTACTCTCTGGAAGCAAGCAAGGGACCATCCCATCAACTCCGATCGAGGGTCCTAAGGCAGAGGCGGATTCAAAAATTTCAGCAAAAATTCCTAGTTCAGATGAAAAGTTAGCTCCATACATATTTCACATTAATAGATCCAAATAAAAATAAACGTATTTAATGTCTTTATCGCTGAAAATGATTTAATATTTTATATTGAATTATTTGATTTCAAAAAGCTTCGTCCCCGACAGCCGCGACATTCCGCTCTCTTCATTACACTCGACTATCGGCGCGAGCTATTCTAATGTATGGAGAGTAATACGAATTAGTCCACTAATTACCTGGGTGAACTANTATATATATATATATATATATATATATATATATATATATATATATATATATATATATATATATATAGTAACAAAAAAGGAAGGGTGCTAAGGTAAGCTGGCCCCACGTTTGGAATGTCAATTGTAACCATTTAAATGAGGGTGACTTGGTAAGCCAAACCTTAACTGGCCCACTCAGCAAATCGCCAGGAACCACCTACATGAATAAATTTTGAAGGGCGGGGTTCGGCCCATTTAATATTGTAAAATACACTATTCTTTTCTTCACCAAGAAAAAACGTGTTGATAAAATCGGTTAAATTAACTAATTACAAACATTACTTATATAAAATTCTCTACACTTCTTATGCACAGTGTCTTCCCAAATGTACCCCCAAAAATCACACGCTTCTCAACCATATCACTTTGTTTAACAATAAACTGTTGGTTAAATATCAGTTCCAACATGATTAACAATACTGGCTGTCTCTAATGAGTGTCATTGATTTGACATAGACAAGTGTTACCAAAAGTTCTCGTCAACGTAGCACACACTTGGATGAATTTATTTATCACTTGCCGCTGTAGCAAAGATAATGGGCGCTAATTACATTTACTCTAAACATCATTGGAGATAGGCTACCAGTCATCAAAACAGCCTGGGAGTGCCGGGTCCCTCAGGGATCAATGACCCAGATACCTCTAGGCCCTCCGCTTCACCGTCCCTCAGATGTCGGTCGCCTGCATTGATTACCAAAGCTCGGCGGTCCTTGGCGTAGCCTCTCGAAAAAACCTTTAAAGTTTAACCAGTTCAACTTGATGTTACTTTCATGGCATAATTAAAGTTCTTAGCTATTTTATTAACTTAAAAAGTTAAGTCACTCGAAACGAGAACTAACTGCAGAAATCGTACGTGAAAAAAATGTTTGAACCAATTATTTTATGATCACTTGATCATTAGTTAAGAACGAGTTCATCGTTGTCCTCGATAATGAAGTAACTAAGTCGTTGCTCTAAGTGATCACTCGTAAACCGGTCTCGTAAAGATTAATCTCAATTATCAAATATTGATACTCCTAATCGTCACGTAACAAGCTCGATATCAAGTAATGATCTGCTCATCGAGTAAAAGCTCAAGTCCTGACAATCTCCTTCAAGTAATAATCTGATCATCTCGAGCGCCCCTGCGCACCTCCTTACGTAGTTATCCCCCACCAAACTCCCAAAAACTTGGTAAGAAAGACGACGCCCTCAATGTCACGTCATATTTGATCCAATTAGGTTTTCCCATTCCAGGTGGGGAAATTTTGATTGGCTAATTTCTGGTGACGTTAGTTCGTTCTAGACGAATGGTAATGCTCCATTTCAACATCACTCATTATTCTTCCATCGACGTCTTGGTACGATCCCGTGACTCATCCCTTCTCGGGTTGTATTTAACTTAGTACAGCTGCCTAGTCTCCTGTTTGTCCTAATCAACTATGACGTCCTTGTTCCCTGTCTTTTACACTTTGTTACTTTTAAAAGACCCTGACCATTCTTCGTTTGCCTGTCCCCTGGTTAGTTGTCTATCGTCAATCATTTGTATTGTACATCTTCGACAACCCAAGCCACTTGTCCACTGTCATGCTCTATGTCAATCGACATTACTCTTAATGGGTTCCTACGTCTTCTGTTTTCTTTTTTATAACTTTGCTTGTGGTTCTGGGCTTTGTCTCGAAATAACCCAAGCCATCCCCTCCAATTTCTATAGCATTCTTCCCCTTGCTTTTGTGAAGTTCATGTCAAGACTGTATCTTGTTAATTTTTCCTTCATGTATTGAATTTTCTTTTCTTTCACTTTTGCTCCACGTGAACTAATGCGTAGGATGACCCTACTTTAATAGTGTTTTTGAAAAGAACCTGCGGCTCTGCAGCATCCTTCCGACCCGGTCTGTTTTCTTTTTTATACTCTATCTACGTTCCTCCAAAACCCAACCTCGGGTGCGCAATAGTTTATTATTCCATCCCTTTTAATATTTACCTATGTACAATCATAGACTCATTGAATTTTGGTATTTGCCTCGGCTAGCTTTTTCTCAGTGGTTATTCACAAGTGGGTTCGAGTTTTTTAATTAAGAGAAAAAACATACTTGGTTTCTTCACAGGAAAACGCTTGAGAAACAAACTAAATCATTAATTTTAATTATAAACAATGAAATATACTTTAGAAAAACACCCATGAAACCCCAAAAACACGATATTCCCTAACACACAAAATACAAGCTACACTGATTTTACTGCCTAGTTAGGCTTCTAAACAAACATTTACATTTAAACAATTTAAATTACCAAGCAGGATTGAACTCATTTTTCCAAAACATCAAAATACAGATGACACTTGGCTTCTTGAAACACATCTACCTTTTTCTATTTACATTGAAAATCAAAATGGACAGCATTTTTCTTTTACAACTGGCCACTTTACACGAATCAGAAAGTTCAAAAGTTTAGGCCCTCATCAACAACAAATACCACACTAATCTTCTTCTCGCAACAGCGCATGACAACAAACGTTGGATGCAACCAATGGTACCAAATACCTCAACTCAGGTGATAGATCAATTCAGCAGTGAGTGCATTGGCACTGGCATTTCGGACGGCTCCCGGACTGGTTTCCTGGTTCTGGGCGACTCCTCGCAGATGACGTCATGAATTCTCTGAAGTGAGTTCTGTTCTTCGAACTGGCGCGCCCGTAGTTTCCGGAAAACGCCGTTATGAATGGAATACTCGGCCGAATGCGAATTTCTCTTAGAGCTAAGGTTTCTTGGATGACATCAGGTGAAGTACGAACAAGAAACATAGTTGCCCGACTCAAATCATTGGTAATAAATATCTCGGAAAAGCCTATCAATGAGATAATTCTCCGGATAAATAAACTTAAAACAGATTCACAAAATCTAAAGTATCAGAAGTCTGAGCTACCTGAGCGTATCGAATGAGAATCGAATGATCTATATAAGCGTCTCGAATAAGTATCAGCGCGTCAAAAAATTATATGAGTATGACCTCGAATTTCCCTTTTGAAGGCGTATAAATGGACATTTCTCCCATTGTGCACGTCGTTCCATTTCCATAACTTCTCAAATTTGAACCGTCACATGACTGATGCCACCAATACGATCAAATTCTTCCCTTCTGGGCGTCAGTCATGATTGGTTATTTTAAGTGCGTTGCGTTCCGTGTTGAGCCAATCTCTGGGTTTCATTTCTAACGTTTTTCAACCGCTGTCTTCGGACGGTTTTTAACTCCAACGACGTATGTTGTTTTCATCGAGCCCCCAACGGCCCTTTAACTTCCCAGCCGCTCAACCGTCTGGGCTATTTCCGACCAACGCCGCCTGCAATTTCTTTAAATCCATAAAACCTTTTCTGACGAGTCGTAGCTTGATCGGAAAACCGGTTGACCACGTCACTGGCACCAGAAAATGCATTGCAATGGCAAAGCAAGAAAAAAGGAATCAGATGAACAAAAATGGCTTCCTTCCTCCAAATTGATCTAAATAGATGTGGCAGTACTCAGGACATTCTTCAGCAGACTGCGATGGAGAAACGAGCCGACATATTGATAATATCATAACAAAACAAGAACATAGATGATTCCACATGGTGTTCCGATATAGAGGAAATGTTGGAATTCAAGTACTACATGAAAATAACTTGAGAGAAGTCAAGAGTATGTTAGAATAATAATAAATGGAATGGCAGTATATAGTTGTTACTATTCGCCAAATAGATCATTACAAGCGTTTAAAAGTAATCTTGATAAACTAGAAGCGAGTTCAGTTGTTGGGAGGGACCAATCAACGTTGCGGGTGACTTTAACGCGAAATCTCCGTCATGAAGCAAGGGATAAGAGAGGACGTATTTTTTTACATGAAGCTGATTTCGCTGGACCCTATTACAATTAATCAACCAGGAGTGACAACATTTGAAAGAGAAACATCCGTTTCTATACTGGATGTAGCGTTTACGAGAACAACGACCATATATTTCGTTCGTTTTTGTGGGGCTTTACGGCTCGCCGACATCGAGGTCATTAGAGCACTAAAATTTTGTACAGGTAGGAAAAATGCAGTTACGCACTAAGGAGAGCCAACATGACTGTCTCCGCGTGTGGGACTCGCCGAATGTCTCAATCATACCCACTAAAAATCCTCCTGAGTTACAATATAACAAAACATGTTTAAAAATGAGGGAACAGAGACAAGAAAATTCATAAACATAAAAATTGAAAACGAAGAAAGCAAATTTAGGGAGAGAATTTTTGTACAGATAGAAAGAAGCCAACATGTCTCTCCCTGCGTGTGGGACTCGCCGAATGACTCGACCATACCCAGCAAAAACCCTCCTAAATTACAATATATCCAAACATATATCAAATAGGAAAAAATATCCTGAAAACATTATAAAAACCGAAAATAAAGAAAAGAGGAAACAGAGAGAATGTAAATTCAAAACAAAGGGGGGTAAAGATTTAAATCCAAACTCTCCCGAGAACTTGTGGGAGGAGCCCCGTTTCGTTTATGGATTTTAGTAATGACGTAAGAGATCAGTTACCATTCCAGAGGCCACATTCCTGAAGAAATCTAAAAAGACGTATCAAAATCGGTTCATTCAGCATAACGTTCAAACTGTTCGGTAGATTGTGTCGCCGTAGGCTGGTACTATATTTAAGACATTCCAGAAGAAAGTGTTCCACGGTAAGTGTTATGTTACAAGTTTCTCAGACGGGGGAGGTTCACCGCGTAAGAGATAACCATGGGTAAGATAGCAGTGGCCAATACGAAGGCGTGTAAGGATTACTTCTTCACGTCTGTTCGCAAGGGATGATGACACCCAGGTCTTAACGGAGTCTTTTATCTTCCTCAGCTTGAAAGCTCGACTTTCCCATTCGGCGTACCATGTCTCAAGAAGAGACGATCTTATGGTAACTTTTGAATCTGACGTAGGAACATATGAAAGGTCATGGCCTGTCCTCTGCGTTTCCCACTTCGCTTCCTTATCGGTTTCTTCATTACCCATAATACCCACGTGCCCAGGAATCCAAGAAAGGACTATTTCAAAAATTTTAGATACTAGATTGCTTATCAAATTTGAATTGTCAGCGTAAGAGTGTCAGAAGTGTACAGCGAAGACACTGACCACAGAGCACTAGTAGAGTCACTGCAGATTACCTTACGCCGTATTGAAGATGGCTGAATGAATTTCAGCGCCTCAAGAATTGCAAAATTTTCAGCAGTGTACACGGCGCAAAAGGAATGAAGGCGAAAAGAACGGGTGGCACTATGGCAGTGGAGAGCAGCACCAACGGAATTATTAATTGCTGAGCCATCAGTGTATATGAATATATGATCCAAATAGAGGCTTTTTAGTTCTCCGAAGTACTATTGGTACACAACAGCTTTGAAAGTTGAGATAGCCGAAAGTCGATGGTTGGTTGCACGAAGGACGAAGGTGGTGTGAGAGAGTGTGGGTATTTCACAGGAAGAGGTAGTGCGATGACGTTTTTCTCTAGCAGTTTTTTAAAACGAACACCCGCTGGGCGGGGTAACGAAGGTCTTGCAGCGTAAGAAGAAATAAATGTTGGTGTTGCCAAGTGGGATGATTTGAAACCCCATCAGTTTCACTCCGTAAGATCCAAGTAGAATATCAGTCTCTTGTTAAGAGATGGTTCGCCAGCGTTACTAGTAAGCATTCTATGCGACTAGTGCGAAAAGCACAAGTTGCAATGCGGACTCCTGCATGATGAATACTGTTAAGTGTCAACGGTGATGCGGAGGCGTATACAATACTGCCATAATGTAATACAGACCGAACTAGACTTCTATACAGACGAAGAAGGCAAGTGCGGTCTGCGCCCCATGATGATGCGCTTAAGCAGCGAAGGAGGTTTTGGGAAGAATTACAACGGGATTTTAGTTTTCGAATGTGATAGCGCCAAGTTAGTTTGCGGTCGAAAGTGAGACCCAGGAATCTTGCGGAGTCAACGAAAGGAAGACGTTGGCCACCAAGAAAAAGACCCGGATCATTATGGAGATGGTATTTCCTACAGAAATGCATACAGCATGACTTGGATACAGAAAAACTAAAGCCGGTAGACATGCTCCACTCGTGTAAACGGTTTAAAACCAATTGCAGTTGCCTCTCGATAACAGAGATGCTGCTAGACGAACAACAGATGGCTAGGTCGTCAACGAAGAGAGACGCATGTACCGGTTCTCGAACCATTGACGCAATGCTATTTATGGCTACGGCAAAGAGAGTGACGCTTAAGATTGAACCCTGTGGGATACCATTTTCCAAAGGATGATTTGATGATAAGTAATTACCGATGCGAACACGGAAAGATCGTTGAGATAAGAATCTCTCCAGAAACAGAGGAAGACATCCTCCGAATCCCCACAAGTGCAATGTACGTAGGATTCCGTACCAGGTTGTGTCATAAGCTTTTTCCAGGTCAAAAAAGATGGCCACCAGGTGTTCCCTTAATACAAACACTGATGAGATGGTAGATGACAACGCAACAAGGTGGTGTGGCGTTGACCGCTGTTTTCTAAAGCCACATTGGATATTGGTCAGAAGGTTTCGCGATTCCACAGATCATACAAGGCGCTTCGTAATTGGCATGTATTAGAGTTAGAAAGTCTCAGTGACCAAAAATTCGTAAGTTATGAAATCGGTCGAAGCCGTGTTCACCCATCTCTCACACAATGCGGAGGTTGAGCAATCCACAAACTTGACAAGGAGATGTTCCAAGAGTGTATTGAAGGTATCTCCGCGATTAGCGAATTGTGGTCTGATCAACGCATGGTAGAATATTTTACAGCGGAAATGAACAAAGCATATGGTGTAGCCATACCAAGTCGAAGTGGAAAACTGAGGACGGTGTACTGGTGGACGACCGAGATCGCAGAGCTGTGGACAAAGTGCAATAGGCAAAGAAGAGTCGCACAAAGAGCCCATAGAAGGAACCAACAGACGGCGATGCAAGCTTCAGAAAATTATAAACTAAGAAACTATGCGAACAAGTTGATTGAGATCCTTGGGGTACACCTTACAGGAATGTGCTGGGCAAATTGCGTAAGAATAATGGTGCAATACCAAAAGATAGAGTCCGTACTCCAAGTAATAGCCTCCAATTTTCAAAACGATAACCCATTTCGACGTATCCAGATATTAAAGGTACCACAATTCCAAAATAAATGAACATGAGGTCGCAAAGAGACTGAAAATTGGTAAAACGCCTTTACCTGACGGCATACCGAATGAGGTACTGAAGATTACTGCGTTGCGTAGACCTGACCTGCTTCTTGATCTGTTTAACAATTGTTTCAAAGGAGGATATTTTCGAGATCCATGGAAAAGACAAAAGTTGGTGCTCATACCAAGAGGGAAAGGGCAGTATCCAAAAGACCCGTCTTCTTACAGATCTTTGGGAATGCTTGATAGTACAGGAAAGCTGTATGAGAGAACGATTCTGAACAAAATAGAATCATGCTTTGATGAAAATGGACGTTTTTCTGACAAGCAGTTTGGCTTCAAGAAAGGAAAGTCAACTACGAATGCTGTTCACGAGGTCCTATTGGAAGTTACTGAGGCATTTAAATTGTCACTTAGCCCTGACGGTTTTGGCGTAATGATTACTCCAGACGTAAGAAATGCGTTCAATTCAGAAAATTGGTAAGACATCTATCGCTCACTTGACTTCCGTGGTATTAATTGCGCGTTGAAAGTAGTAACTTGGAGGAAAGATGCCTGCTGGTACAAACAGACAATGCAACTGCTACCATAGAGCTATAATCCGGAATTGGGAAAGGGACCGTCCAAGGAGGCACATTACTAGTGATTTCTTGCCGAAACCGGCTCAGATAAGAGTTATTAATAGATTTTGGCCGGATGTTGCGGTTTTGGTGATTTGGCGCGAAAAGCCGAAGTGAGCTCACTGGAAAAACCCATGTCGTTAGAATCACCCCTTCCATTTTGACCGATGCCAAAGCGGACACAATTGGATTTTCCCATGACGTCATGCAAACACCTTCCCCAAAACAGTGGCCGAAGCCAACACACGTTGTGATGGTCCAGGCAGTGGTGCAATCGTTTGACGAAGGGTAGGAGTGGAGAAGAAAAGGGGGGGAGGACACGTGTTCGAAACGTATGTGGTGGTGAATGACGAAGTATCCGTGACGAAAAATCAAGCATGGGCAAGAATACGATCAATAAAGAATGGTAATGGAGGTATAGCCCATGTGTTTGTGCAGGAATAGGGGGGAAAAGGTGTAGACTCGATGCATAGGGCAAGCTTAGAAGGAACAAAAGAAGTTTTACTATGAAATAAAAAGTAATCGAGAGTAAATGGCACAGGCTTGCTCGAATACTAGCGTATAGTGAATGTATGGCGATCCGTAGTGGAATCTTTATATGAATAATTTTTTGATTTTTTGTATGTCATATGAAATAAAATGTAGTGGGGAAGAAATGTGTGTAGCCCAATAAGAATTGCATTTAATTATTTTTGAAGCCGAATACTATCTTGTATTGTTTCCGATGAAAAAAATAAAGAAGAATGCTTATGTTCGAATCGAATACCATATGCTTGGCATGTAATAGCATACTATCACGTGTTTTCTTCCAATGAAATGAATGGCAATGGAATGCCGTGTGGAAAATGTAATGTAGTGTGATGGATTGTAATAATATTTTATATATAGAATATATTTACCAATGAAAGAATATTGGGTGAATAAACATATCAGTATTTGAATGCAATATAAATTAAATCCAATAATAATATTAATATTTCTATTGAAATGTCAATTTGAAGCATGTCTAATCGTAATTATAATATAGAGAGAGAAAATATCAGTATTTGAATGCAATATGAATAAAATCCAATAATAATAATATTAATAATTCTATTCAAATGTCAATAAATGCACATAAAAGTGTATTAATAATAAATTTATTGTCAAAAAACAGTACAAACTGCGTATGACCACGTGGAGGAAAAAAAACAACTAATTTATTAGAAGTGTAGCTTTGAAAATTACGTCGAAATCGTTCTCCATTTTGTGAAAGCGATGCTTGGGGTGTGGCGTTGTGTGGAGTAGGCGACGGAGATTGTATGTATATCCTACGGTTGGCGAAAGATATCTCCCCCTCACATCGAGGCGTGGGGTTGGAGCTCTGTCTCAGGCAACACTCCTGTATGATAACGCATTGATGGCCGCCAAAAGTAGATGCGTACGCGTTCTAACGGGCGGCTTGTGAAGTTTGGAGTGGGTTTTGTATCTATGAGGTTGGGGAATGGATAAATTATAATAAAATATAATGAAATGTGAGTTGTGGAATATACAGAAGGAAAGAATAAACGATGGTTTTAATTATGAATTCATGTAAATTTTTATTCCAATAGTATATAATTGTAATCAATGAAGTATGGCAATTATTTATTTCTATATGGATGTAATGATTGCCAATATTCAATGAATATCAATAAACATTGTCTTTAAAAAAAGTTAGTTTTGAAAATAGTAATGTTATAATATTGGTAAATAAACTTTGTAAAAAATTGCACAGGTTTTTTTCGATGTCGTAGACGGCGATGTTGTACTATTCGTCTTTTGTTCACAACATTCGTGTTTGTAACGTCGGCGCCAGGACACGCCAGCAACTTGCGAAATATTAATAGCTCTTTGTATTTCCCAAGCACGATGCTGTTAAGAATATGACAATAAGTGGCCGGTCCGCGCTAAGACGGACGTGCGACGAGTTTTCCGTGTGAATGTATTGTTCCAATAAACACTTTTCATCTTAAGCAAAGTATGTACCAGTGTATTCGAAGAATGCAGTCGGCGACGTTGACTCAAGGGGGTTCAGGTGTTCCTAAATTAAAGACGAATTCCACGAAGAAATGAAAGAAGAACGAAAGGGTGTTTGCGAAGCGCCTAGGTGGCGCACATAGCGATTCGTCCTCTACGGCGCGTCCTCTGCATTCCTAGAAGCGAAAAGGGGACACAACAGAAGTGCCTGCACGGTGGCGGCGAAGGCGTGGGTATTCGCTGATCACGTGACGTCTGGTACAGTACTCGTATATATTGAGGCGTGAATATCCTCGGGGATTCTTTACAAAGGAACGTAGAGATCCGTCAGCACGGACAAGTGACTGTACTAAGTTTTGGTCGTGGAGACCAGATTGTTTGTTAAGGCTGCTTCGGTAGACTTAATGAATTCATTACTAGGTGCAAGGGTCGTAACTAGTATCAGTTAGTTGGGTGAAAACAACTTATCTTTTTGAAAGAACCGATAACCTGAGGGTTTATTAAAATTTAGTTGTCTTCAACTATATTTTACAAAGTATAAACGATGCTCTCTTACAGCATAATTTGTCTAATAAACGATTATTAGATGTATTGATGATTTTGGGAGTTTGTGTCTGTAAACAATTCAGATTTCATGTAATTTGTAATAAATCATTATTTATTATTATTACACGTGAGTTTGGTTGCTCGGGAAACCGAGCTGGTGGCAGCGAAAAAAACTACCATGCGGGTTTTGGTATGTATGTGGATCCCGCTTCTACCAAAGAAATAATAACAACACATCAGGGTTTGAGGTGTGATGTTACAGTGTTTTTTTATAGTTTTGTTTTTCTTCTTCCTACCACATTGACTACACTGTGCGTCTTCGTCATGTAAAGTCATACGTCTTCGTCGTTTGCGTGGTGGAGGTTGCGAGGATGTAGTAGTAGTAGTAGATCTCGATGGACAGTCTACGACTTCTTCAATCTTACGTTCTACTGCTTCCTCTACGTCCATTATGCTTCTGCTCTCGGGATGACAAATCAACTAACATAGCATACAATGTTTCAATGTAGTTATACTTTTGTGACGATACTCGTCACAGGATAATAGCTATACGAACAGGGATACAGCAGAAGACAATATGCAGATGTGTTAGCAGGAATATTATCTCTGGTTTCAAAATCAATTTTAATATCAATCATCGACTGAATGGTGGGTTGTTCAATCTGTGTGCAGTCAAACACAATGAAAGGATACATTTTCGTATAACCCTTGAATGTTATTGCGTTGAGGGGTTCTCTATTATAGTAGCCACGTTCAAAATTTTTAAACATGTGAAATGTTTCTTGTGTTAATTAGGTGAGTAATCCTGCAGCATCTGTCGTATTCGTCGGCCAACTGTATCGTATGTCGTTGTAGGGTATACATGTATCATTCTATTATAACTTTGCCGTTCTCAGAGTAGCACTATCGAATTCACACGCATTTTTCTTTAAATTATCACGTTTGTTCGTTTGCAAAGCGAAAATTATATACAGAGGCTTCTCTTTCACCGACGTCATCTTGACTGGCGAAATATTTTTCGTTGTTTGCGTGACGTGAGGCAGTTCGTGCAGTTCCCATCGATTGAAGCGAATGTGAATTTTCTTTTCTCGCTGAACGATATCCGTCAGATAGTTAAATGTTGGGTCCAGTTTTATGATGGGTAAACGCCAGCTTATGCGATCAATTTGAATGACACTCGAGGTGGGTGTGGTGTTTGCATCGTGGAGATAATCATTATCTGTTCGTGAACGCACCAACACGAGTTCATGGGAGACACAGTAGATAATGTTGGTGTGATCTTCACAGAACCACAACCATAGTTTCAGGGGAATGCATGTCACGAATGTTCCATCGGCTTTAAGCAAGGTTTTGAGTTCCTCTCCACGATTTTCCTTATCACTCCATCCTGCATGGAGAAAGTGACGTCGTTCTTCCGCTGATAGCCAGAGCACGGTCTTTATAGTGTTGGCTATATCCGGGATACGTGTACAATCAATTTGTGTACCATTAATTTCATAACGAATTTCGGAGACGAGAAATACGAATCCGTTCTCATCAAAGTCGGCCGGTGTTCGCGTCTCAGGATCTTCTTTTGTCAACGCCTTGCCCTCCACCACGAGCACACTCTCAGACGGAAGATAAGCGGAATCTTTGTTATTGACGTTGATACGAATTTCGTTTTGACCAAAGCTTGTAGTATACAGTGTATAGGTATGCACCTCGTTTCCCACGAAATGTGTTTCGTGGTGTAGGGAAGGAACGTTTTCAATGAGAAGGCATGCGTCGGATATCTGTACTTTCTCCTCTTACTATCGTTTTGTGTTTGTATTCTTCTTCTTGCTCGTTTCACTATTAAGACGATAGCCTACTGCTTTTAATATACGTCTGCTCGCAGATGTCAATGCACTGCTTTTACAAAGCATAATGTGTCGTCGACGGGGTAGTGGTTTCATTTTATACATGGTTCAGGGCTGAGGAGCAGACAGCAGGAGACCGATGTACCCTCTCGAAATCGTGAGCTTTCCCTCGTTGTTCTCCAACCGAAGTTCTATGGTATCGATATAACGTGTTGTCACTCTGTGCCGCATGTTATCGTAGGGTATCTCTCTTCCACGATGGCGCCGGGGGGGTTCTCGATGTAAAAATTGATGGAGTGTGTCTTTCTACTATTAATTTAGCCACTCGAGATAATATTACAATTAACAAATACGACGAAATCTTTTGTTAATTGCACCTCACGATCGGAGAGGTAGTGCTCGATGAAGACAGCACCATCTCGCGTGAGGCCTTCAACTTCGGACCCTCTTAGGGCACCATCATCCAAAACGTTCACCTGTATGCTGCCATCTGGAACGACAGTGAATCCGAGGTGTCCGATGGAATGCTCCACGTTAAGGTAGAGAGGAAGTGATGTTGTCACGCGACACTTGTGCGTCGTTGTATCCGCGTGAAGCTAAAACACGTGTTTTTTATCGGGAAAACGTTCGCGGAAAAAGGTGTTGAGATAGTGTTCAATGTCGTCGATTGTATACGTGCCCACTGGGACGGTGAGGATGTGCACACGCGTCTTTCCATCGTATTCGGGGACTCCGTACCCCAATCGATTGCAGCTGTCGAGTACGTTACACACTGTATTCGTCGTCTGCAAACAAAGGAGGAAGAGTTCATAATTGCTCTCCAAGGTGATGGGCGGGGTGTAATGCACGGTGAGCACGGGAGCAGTTCCAGTGATGGTGAGAGTTCGACTCATCTTTACAGTCTACGACATTTCCCTTTTCTCCAATCGTAATATAGAAATTGAAGACAGACGGCAACAGTTTCCAGTATTGAAATCTTGCACCTGCGTTTGATTGTAGGAGATAACATGTTGCTTTCCCGCATATCTGTGAAACTAGGGGGGAGGGGGTAATCCGAAGGAGTCAAAGTAGCAGATGTGTGATGGATGTATGGAGTATGCCACAAAATACGTTCCAGGACCTGAAGTATCATCCAAATTGATCACACCCGATTCACGTCGTTTCTTCCGTTGTGGTAATGTATTTCGCACAAAGACACCTCGAAAATAGGGGATCCGCAGTGCTTGAGCATGTCCTATTTTTCGTCATGCGTCATACTTCGCTGTGGAATCCCCTTCAGAACAGGTTTTTTGGAATCCTAGTGTTGTCTCCTCTTCGTCGTCTTCTTATTCTTTCCGCATCCCTACCCTTCCGCCATCGCAATCATCTTTTCAATCCCTTTCCTTCCATAGCCTTGTTGTGATGTATCATCTCCATTTTACGTTGATTCGTCTTTGAATTAATCACAGCGTTGGCAATGGCGGAAGAACCCCCCGCTAATGACCCCAATGCACCTATGAGGGAAAGGAGCGGGAGAAATCCACCGACACGCTTCCCTATCGGAAGCTGTCTCTTCTTCTTCGTGTGACGTCAACGTTGTGGCATTGTGAATGAACTATACCACGCACTCGCCATGTCTCTCTATTTAAAGACATGTGGTAGAAGGGCTGCAAAGGGGGAAACGGGTGGATCAACAGAGGGTGGACAAAAGAGAGGATGGGATGGTGTGGGCGGTAGTCGAAGGGTTTGTTTATGCTGCTGCATCCACTCCGGATGTGCTACACTGTATTTAATTTCAATACATAAAGAATAATCCTTTCGTTTTTAGTACTTCTTGTACCAATTTTTTTGAAACCCGCAGTTACATCAAACTTTGTTTGAGGTAAGTGGTCCTAGTTCTGTATGAGGTGTCATTGATTTATTATTGATTTCATCCGCGACCACGATCATCACTCCATCCTGAGGAGTATAACGGAACACACGCCACTGTCCACTGCTCGATAGGCATTCCATCCTGCACTGAGCGACCACATATCGTCGGGGAGTGAGGGAAATCGAACTGTGGAATGTGTAAAGACGATTGTTAAGACAGTGTATATTGATGTTCCGTGAAATAATTAAATTGAAATTCGCATTTGAATACTCTTCCATAGAGGTCATCAAACGTTTTTTCAACTCTTCTTTGATACCATTCATTTGTTCTGTACGCTCTTCCTCTCTCTCTACCACTTTATCCTCCGACAACTGTCGATTGATATTCCTATTCACAACGTCTAATCTCTCGTCCAATAATTTTTTTATCAAATCATGTACGTAAATTTTTGTAACGCCACCATTCTCATTTTTCGACTCCGCGAGATTTGTGAGACGTTTGTTGGCCAAGTAATAATGTCCTCCTCGACGTTTTATGGTGACGTTTAGATTGCGTCCAAAGAGATCCATGATGATGGAGGATCTGTTGATAACTAATGCCTCCCACTGTTTGATGTGTCTATTTATGAAAGGACTTAACCCACTGCTCTACTAGTCTTCGCATGGAGGTCGTAGAACAATCTTCCACGCTTTCCGTTCACGTCATACAACTCTTGGAGACGGGGAGAGCACAAAAGGAAGGTCGCAACGGACCTCTTTTACCTGACAATGTACGTGCTTTCCTTGTCGGTCCATCCGGCTGCGGAAAAATAAATGTACTTCTCTCGCTTTTAACATCGCGAAACGGTATCAAATTTCGTCATATTTACCTCTACACCACATGTTATCAATCCTTGTACAGTTATCTGAAGGAGGTCACAGATGGGCTGTGGCTTAGATGTTTTTTCACAGCATCATGAAGTGATTCCACCAACTCAAGCCATCCCCCAGTGTCCTCGTGTGTGATGATATCGCGGCACAACACCATGAACGTATTAAAGATTATTTTTCTACGGGTCGCCACAGAGACAACGATGTACTGTACACGTGTCAAATGTACACGAAAATCCCAAAACAACTTATTCGTGACGGCAACCTGATCATTGCTTTTCAAACAGATACATTTGTTCTCCTCTCCAATTCCCCTGCCTCCCGCTTACAAGAGGACATTCAACGTGTGCGTGATATCATTCGTATGAAAATGCATGCGCTCCAGACGATGGAATCGGATCGTAGTAGAATGTTGGATATCTATGTGAAATAGCCTGCCAAAAAAGCGATGGATTTGAAACGAAAAGAAGGAAAAGGTGATCTAGATGACACGCCTTCCTCCACACCTCTACTCCAAAAACCATCAAACATGGTGGCTTCTTTCTTGAAAACTGAAGCAGAAGAGGGGGAAGGAGAAGAGGAAGGAGAACGAGAGAAGACTGATCTTATTTCTCGCAACTCGCCGTTCTGTGTTGCATGGTGGAATCTGATACAAGGTAAAACAGAAACGACCTACGGACCCTATACTGTGAACGAGGATACCTATACGGCGACACCCGGACTGTTACAACTCTTTACGCGAACACCCGACCTACATCATGTGACAGCGATGGATAAGAAAAAATATAAACATCTTTTAGAGGAAACGAATGCACATAAGAAGAAATACACTACAGGCTCGCTTATGTATTGTACGAAATCGCAAAAGTATAAAATCAAATCCTTATTCAAATCGAACACTCCCCCCATGCCAACGTTGCCGAGTCGTGTTACCCAAGCGAAGGCATTAGCATACACGAAGGGAAGCGGTCTGCGGTTTGCCACGCTACAACTATTGGCGTGATCTTAATACACTTGTCACACGTTTACGTCTCTTACACTCCTCGCAAGCAGCGGGACATCGTGAGGATAGTGGAGAAATTATTGAAATTGAAAACGAGCTCCGTGACGTAGAATTCATACAATGAGAGAGAAGCAGAAGAAGATGGACACCAATGTGCGTTACGGTATTGCGAGAGAACTTTATGCTCCGGCACGTTAACGCTTTCGTAGACGTCATGTGATCACACACGGATTAGACGATCTCTGGCAGGCTGATTTGGTGGATATGCAAGACTATGCGAAGCAAAATAAGAGCATGCGTTATATTTTCAGTCATCTATGTATACTCGAAATATGCGTGGGCGGAACCTTTGAAGAATAAGACGGGTGAGGTTATGAAGCCTTTTACCCACATCCTCAAAAAATCACGACACCCCAAGTTCCTACAGACAGACAACGGAAGTGAATTCTACAATGCTGTTTTCCAAGAATTGTTGAAGGTAAAAGGTATCCATCATTACTCCACCTATTCCACAATGAAAGCGTGTTGTGGAACAGTTTAATCGTACGCTCAAAGAGCATATGTGGCGCCGTATCTCTGCCAAAGGATCCCAGTTAGTATACGATGCTACCTCTTCTGCTTCGCCAGTATAATGCGACACTACATCGCACGACACGCATGCGACCTCAAGATCTTCTATATGAGAGTCTCATGAAAACAGTCTAGGCACGTGTCAAGCGTCTCGACGTGCTACACCGTAAGTTTCATGTTGAACGTGTACGCATAAGAAAAAACAAACCACTTTCAGAAAGGCTATGAACCCTCTTGGACCACAGAACTCTTCACCTATTCCCTCGAAGATCAGCATGGAGAAGCTACTCCTGCGGAAGACATATCGTCGAGCACCACACTAGCCAGTCAAAATATTCAACCGACATGTAAATATACATTTTCCGTTTTCTTTAAATTTCTCTTTTCTCATGCATGTGACAATTTTTATTTTCGGTGGGTGATTGTGTACATGCAGGGGTGTGTGCAGAATAGAGAATTATCTATAAAAATGTACGTCGTCCTTACATAAGAAGTCTGTTTTTTCGTTCTTGTTAAACCCCTCATGCAAAGAAGATTAAAGCGAAAAGGACTGAAAAACTGCTTATTCGTTGACGAACATCCATCACTGATAACAGTGGAATTCTGAACCAAATGAGCGGATACGCAGTTGACTGTATACAGCTTTACCGGAAGTCATAAAAGCTAGTTTTGAAGGGAAGACGGTCTACGTGTAAGGTCACCATAAAATGGGTTGGTTAACACCCTATGTGGATGCGGACGTGGACATGGTTAATATAGAGGTATATGGGTGTCCTAAATTAAGTGTGCGCAAGAGTTCAAATATAAGCTCAAGAAATGGAGATTATTCAAGTGTTGGGGAGCGATGTTGAGTCAATAGAGTTAAGTAATTCTCACGTACAGGCAATGTATGAGTGGATGGTGGAGAAGTTAAGAAAAACAATCCTCCTGCAACGCTTCACACACGTAAAACACTTGTAAAAAAATAGAGAAATCTTTTTTGAAACCAACGTTTGCAGAAAATTCCGAGAATAAAGAAGAGTGCATCCCACGGATGTTCTCGGAAAAAGATGTCCACCTCCTCCACTCTCTATGGAAGCTATATGAATTGCCAATGTGCACCCCCCGTAAGTCCTTGGAAAAAGATTTCCCTCCTCCTCCACACCCCAGGGAAGCTCCCGGATTTACCCAATCGTAATCAGGAAGAGTCCCCCTCCCCATCCCATACAAGCACATTGATTTGCCCAATTGTAATCCAGATTCTTCTAATTGATATAGAATGAATATAGAAAAATAAAAATGGAATAAAAGGCAATGTTAAACTTTTTTTCATAATATTTGTTTCCTTTTTTTCATTATCCCACACACACATTAGTAATTTTTTAATATTCCCACTTATCATACTGCAGTAGGATAGAAATGAGAAAGACATAAAATATGTTATATAATTTTATTTCATATATAATTCACAGAACAACTTTTTTACAATTTTTTTCATCAATCCGCGAATTTTGTTTCGCATCGAACACCGACAGTGAAGGGGTCTCTTTTTGAGACGGACCTCCACCAGCTCTTTTGAATAACGTGGTCTGCAATCCCTCTCGGTAGAAGCGTCCAGCTATGAGTTTGCCGTCCTCATCTTTGAGAGAGTACGTCACGGAATTCGAGACATACACTACAGATGGACTTGAACGATCTTGAAAAGTTCAGTTGTCTACGAAGGTTCATAACCTTTCTAAAAGTGATGTTTGTATTTGCTAATGCGTAGATCACCAACACGAAACTGTTTCTTTGTCCTACGACCGAGCCTATTGACACGTCCATAGACCGTTTTCATGAGTCTATCGTCTTTGACATCTTTCGGTAGCAGCCCAGTAGTGCGATACTTCTTAGCATTGTACTCACGGAGAAGAATGAGCATGGTCGACCAATGATGCGAAACTTCTGCAGAGAAACGACGCCACATGCGCGTTTTGAACGTGCGATTGGAACGTTCTAATTGATATAGAAACACATGCTTTCATGATGAAATAATATCGAATACTTTTACCTTTAACAATGTTGCAAAAACGGTATTGTAGAACTCTGTTCCATGATCTGCCTGTAAAAGTGTAAGTTTGCGTTTGGAGGACAGGATACGTTGGAACGCCTTGATAGCAAAGCCCGACTTACTCTTCACCGGTTGAGCCCATGCATATTTCGAATAGACATCGATTACTGTCAAAATGTAACGCATGCCTCTATTGTTCTTGGCTTAGGTCTGCATTTCCACCATATCCGACTGCCAGAGTTCGTCCTATCCCTTGGTGAGCGCGCGACGACTGGGATAGCGTTTTCGAGGCGGTGCGTGGTGTTCTCGCACAATCCCAGTTCGCACATCATCGCATATTGTTCTAGAACAATCTGTTTTTCTTTTTTTCATTGTCTGAATCCAGCGTCACGAAGCTCGTTTTCAACTTCTACAATTTCTCCACTATGATCGCCGTACCCTGCCGATTGTGAGGCGTGTAAAATACGTGAACGCTCTACAAGCGTATTCGGATCACGCCAATATGTGTAGGTTGGTGTCACAAAACGAAATCCTGAACCTTTCTTCGACGTGGAGTGACACCTCTCAACACTTCCTTAATGATATTATACTTTGGAGTTTTATTTTGCTTGATACGACCGCGTGCAAAGAGATTTTTTCAATTAGCACTAGTCACCTCTAAGAGATATTTGTACTCTTATTTATCTGTTGGGATCACGTCTTGCATATCGGGTTGTCTCGAAAACAATTTCTGAGACCGGGTGTCGCAGCATATTTCTCCTCTCTCACAGTGAATGTACGTCGTTGATTGTCATGCATGCATTCCCCAAATACATATCATCGACCGTACTCATTATCCGTGCGTCCCCTAATCACAGCCAACCATTCGAAGTACCCTGGAGAGTTGCGAACGGATAAACCAAGCTCACTTATATCTTCCTCTTCCTTATCTGGCTCTTCTTCATACGGATGGCAGGAGATGGATTGTTCTGCATGGCGGTGGTACGGTGAAGCGAAAGAGGACTCTCTCCCCTCAGGTGTGGGGGGAGGTGGTGGTGAGAGGGTAACTGTTTTTTGTCGTCCCTTCTCGACGGCCTTCTCTACAGGTACTGCGATAACCCTCCATGACATTGTATTTTTGCGCAGTTTTCACGAACACAATTTCACTTTCTAACACTAGAGCAGGAGACGTGAAGACGGTGGTAATCCGTGCGCTTGTTTTTTGTTTTCAATCTGTCGCTCTCTGATGTCATCCATTTTTTGACGAATCGCCTCATTCTCTATGGTTATGGCAGCCTTGAGTAGTGCTTCGCGCGTTGGTATAGCTTCACTTGCTACGCTCGGTTTTCCTGTTCTTCTAAAAGGCTTTGCCATTTTCCCACCTAACTTTGTTTTCACTTGACAGCAGCGGTGGCTAATATCGTTGCACGTTCATCAAGCCACGCATCGTAAGAGGTCACGCGCTCCCTCGCACGTTTTGCAAGTGCTTTTTTCCGCTTTCTTACGCTCATCGCTTCCCTTGTAGTGATGATGGTAGGCAATACCATGCTCCCAACATGTCTGATCGAGAGCGTTGATGCCAATTTTGTACCGGTATTGCAAAATTGGTAGGCCGGAATATGCAGTTCCATAGGCAAAGCATGAATGACGTGATTGACCCAACCGCCAATCACACCATATTCGCTCTTGCGTACAGCGCGCCGCTGGAACGTATTTCCACGGAGCGGATCACAGTTATTCTTCTTCTTCACCTTTCTCGAGACGTTACATCACTGTCGACTTGTTTTCCCTAACACAATTAAATACGAGGCACAAGAAATCGATCAAAACCCTCGTGATACCGTCCCTGCTAAATGATTTTCATGTCGATCACGACAAAGGCAAAGGGATGTTGCTTCCAAACACGAGATCACGTGTTTGAAATCTTGAAAAGATGGGAAATCACACCCTCTATCCTCTCTGTAAATGGTTGCAAGGTTGTTGTCGTCTTGTCGAATTGAAATCATCATGTTTCCATTATCACGAAAGTTATTTCGGAATTTTCGTATAAGTTTGACAAAGGTACAACACATCCCTGTCTATGACGCCCCGTCGCAAAATAGGCTTTGATACAATCTTGTTTCTGTTGCAACATCATCGAACACAAAGACGGTATTGGGAATAGCTTCTGAAGGAGGGATCACGTCGTGTTGAGAAAACACATCAAATCCAGAGACCATCCGTGCCACGTTTTAGAAAATTATACAAAGGCTGATCACGTGTGGTGGTGTAGAAATAAATATGTTGAAACTTGAGACCGTTCGGTTTTGTCGAGAGAAAAATGGTATTTGTTTTCCCATAATCCGATGGATCATAATCAGTGCACGAACAATGCACTGATCACGAACTCATGGATCCGGCAAAAGAGGGCCGTTTCTACGCGCCTGCGGAGAAGAATCCATGAGTTGGACAACGTTGTGTACGGGGGTCGGTAAAGACTGTTCAACCACATCCATCGAAAACAACTGAGATCAAAATGCGAATGAAACCCAATAAATAATGCAAACTCCTCACCCTACACATTCGTCTTCCTCTACGCGGGTAGCGTGGATATCTTTGGTCGCAACGTGCCTGAAACGTAGGGAAGGCCATTATTATTTTGAAGACAAACGCATCACCGGTGTTGGTGAACCAGAAGCAGAGAGCGATGGTGCAACGAAAGGGTATGTGGATGCTCTTGTTCGTGACACTACATGTGAGGAGGAAGCATTCAAACAATATGAGTGGGAAAATAAGACATCCCACCTGTCATCCTCACCATCACACTCCAGTTTTCCAAATCGATCGTCTACTCTGCCCGACGATTATTGGCTACTTGAACCGGGTGCAAATGCGTATAGTGCTTTATAACGGAACATTACATGTGCTACGCTACTATCCTTCAAAGAGGGTGGTGATGAAATGCATGTCTAACAGTGTTGGACATTGGGTAAAACTCGATGAGAAAACTTTTTCCGGTTAAGGTAAATCGTATAATGCCTTTAAATACCAACCCAGAACATCGGATGCGAAGGATAAAACAAAAAAAATACGCGCTTTTCATACAATTTGAATTCATCATTCGCTATGCACATTGATATGTGGAATATCAAAATTTAGACGCGTAAAAACATCCTAATAAGGAGGGTGAAAGAACGTTGTAACACCTGTGGAACAGTACATCACAGGATGGCGCGTGGGAGGATTCCTTCCCCTCTTACCCTTGGTGCCTGGGGTACCACATGTTCTCTCGCCGGTGGCGTTTCGTAATTCCCCCACCTGAATTTCTCACCAATCTCGGCATACGTTGTCGTAACCTAATCTATATCAGAACGCAAGTGCAAGATTTTAATACCGAAAATTGCGGTCGACTGTCTCCAATTCTTATATTACGATTGGAAAAGGAGGTTATGTCGTAGATTGAGGCGGTGAGTCGAACACTCACCATCTACGGTACTGCTGCCGTGTTGATGGTGCGTTACACACCACCTTAAGTCTGCAAACCACGAAGTTTTAAACGTGCTTGACAATTGCAATCGTTAGTTACGAGGACGACGAAACGAAGTTTCATCAACTTCCTCCGTCAACAGTTTCCGGAGGATTTTCGTAGCAAAAAACATTTTTTCGACCTTCAAGCGGATACACCCACTCTCTTGTGAAAACATTTAAAGATTGAAAACTCCATGCCAACTCGCGTTTCACACTATTCTTGCACCCACCCTCGCAAACACCAATCACACCTCGGAGGTGGTGAATTGAACAGATTGTTTCAACATCTTTCTCAATTGTAATATTACGAGCGGATTCAGCAATAGTCGAAAGGCTCACACCATCCATCAATTCCATTCGGACAACCCGCCTGTTGAAGAAACATTGCAACAGGTGGTGGGACTTCGTGTGACAACGCGTTATATTGACATTTCCATGTGTTTCGAGTGGTGACGGTACGCTCACACGCATCCGCGAAGTAACACCCTTCTCATGCTGTCTAATACTAAGACCCGAGCCATGAATTAAATGAAACCGCTTCCCCGACAACAGCACACTGGGCTTTGCACCCCCATAACGTTGACACAGAAGAGCAGACGCGTGTTACGTGCGTTGAGTTACATCCTGCTACAGGATGAAAAGACAAAGAAGCACAAATGATGTAACTCGGAAGATAAACCTTCACGATGCCTGTCTTCACATCGAAGACGTGCAACCCATGCGTAGGGAGACGCGGGTTGTAGGATACGAGATGAATAATTATACCCCTTATACCACAAGCTACAATCACAACGATGAAATACGTATCGCCGTGAATAACAAGGATGCACTCACATTGACATCCGACAGTGTGATTGTGGGAAAAGCTTTGAAAAAAATGTATTACCTGCGACGTAAAACTGCATTGCGAAAGAATGCCACCTCTTCTTTCGAAACGAATTTCTTTAAATTGATGGTTAATAGTATTTACGGCAAGAGTTGTGAGAATGTGCGACAACATCGAAGTGTCTATCTCGTCAACACGTGGGAGGGACAGTGAGGTGCGCGGACTCATTGAAGATCCGGCGTTTCTCTAGTCGACCCATCGAAGGTGATCTTATGACGATCGAGCTCGTCGAAACAGAAGTTCGTATGAATAAACCTATTTACGTTGGATTTTCGATTTTAGAACTTTCCATACATCACGTTCGATTTCTATTATACGTTTCTCAAACCGCGCATACCCGACATGAAACTGTTGTATATGGACATTAGTTATATTGTCGACGGCACGTAATATGTATGACATGATGAATCTCTATCCTTCCTACTATGACAAATCCACATTAGAAGCGTCGAATCGATTTGGTATACTTCCATGTAATAAAAAAGTATTGGGTCTGTTTTAGGATGAGTGTGGAAGCGATATGTTGGTAGAAATTGTAGGACTGCGACCGAAAATGTATGCGGATCAAATGCTCTCTCAACGTATCTCGTGCAGGGCAAAAGGTATTCAACACTCGGTTGTGCGACAGTATCGTTTTGATTACTACTTAAGACTGTTTATTTCATGTCAAGAAGCGCATGAATATGCAACATTGCTTCCTTTCAAAATCGTATTAGCTTTATTAGATCGAGCCTCAGAAGCGCTCACTTATACCGACGAAAAAAGATTTTTGGTGGATAAGGTAACGAGTCCACCGTGGAGTCACATTCCGTCAGATGAGCTGTCGTCATGGAAGAGTATATCACAATCCATGTATGCAATATCATCCACGCCATGCTCAACATTCAAGATAGTGGTTCAACGATGCGTGACTTGGCAATCGATGCAATTTAAATCTATTAACATTGTTTGAGATACGGAGTCATCAGCTTGAATGTGACAACGCATCCTCATGCAAGAACGCGTTACCATCCTGCGACGCGCGCTCTGGTCTTTGTCATCTCCAACTGAAAATCTACCACCCACCTAAGATGGAGCCGATTAATTATAACCAATCAACTATTTGACTATCCGTAAGTTTTTCTTTCCCTTTTTTATACTACACTATTATCTTACACATTTTTTAATGATTCAGATCATGTGATTGTCAATGCCATTATGCCACAGTCGATGGGATTATCATTTTGTGTATATATACTATTCACTTTTTTGTATACTTATCAACTGTCGCATTTAAAAAGATTTTTGTGTCCCAATCTCTTTTCTTTACACCTTCACTCGCCACCTGGCTAGGGTACTCCGCCAAAAAAGTCTCATAATAATAATAAATTTAATGTCAAAAAACAGTACAAACTGCGTATGACCACGTGGAGGGAAAAAAACTAATTTACTCTCCGGAAGCAAGCAAGGGACCATCCCATCAATTCCGATCAAGGGCCCTAAGGCAGAGGCGGATTCAAAAAATTCAGCAAAAATTCCTAGATAAGATAAAAAGTTAGCTGCGAGTTATAATACTAATAGAATGTCAATATGTTTGTAATTTTAAGCAAAAAATTACATGTAAGTTATTATCGAACTATAGATTATTCTGAGTATAGTGCTTAAAAATTGAAATAACACTAAATTCACGATTTATTGTTACAATAGACCCGCCCCTAGACAAAGCCTAGAGAACCTGTATGATAAATCCGCCTCTACCCGAAGGAAAACCGGAGAAAAACCCGGGCCAGGATGGGGCTACAGAATTTATGTACACAAACGTGCCAATGTTGAGTACACATAAAACTAAATTAATATGAGCCATAAGACAACACAATCATGCAAGAAAATAGTTTTTGAAATTGTTATAAGTTGTTTAAAAAGTACTACAGCAATGGCGTGATAAAGCACAAGACGAATTTAACATTTGTTAAAATCAATAAATTCTTTTACAGTATAGAAGCACTGGTACAGGAGGTAGTTTTTAACCGCGGATTTGAAGATATTCAATTTCATAATATCTTTTATATTCTTGGGCAGGGAATTATATAGAACGATTCCCGAATGGTATGGTCCCTTTTGGCAAAGAGTGGTTGACACTCTAGGGCGATGAATATTACTACTATTGCGTGTATAGTGTTCGTGAACGAGACTGTTTCGTATAAAGCAAGGGTGGCACTTCAGTAATTCGGACTTAACAAACACGACTGTTTCATAAATATAAATGCAGGGAAGTGTTAATATATTTAATTCCTTGAATAAAGGTTTACAAGAGTTTCGGGGGTGAGATTTACAAATTATCCGAACTATCCTCTTCTGAATTCTGAAAGTTTGAATACTCTGACCGGAATTACCCCAGAAGGTAATGCCGTAACGTAAATGGGAGTAAACGTTTGCAAAATATACGCAACGGGAAATACGTGGACTAACTGCGTTAACTAAGATTCGGAATGCGTAACACAATTTGCTTAATTGGGAATTAAGATTGTCAATGTGACAATTCCATTTGAGGTTGTCTTGAATATGGAGACCTAAGAATTTTGTATTTGTAACAGTTTTTAATTGTGTTCCGTTTAAAGAAAGAGAAACCTGGGGTAAAGATTTTGTGATACTATTGTGAAATGACATAGACACTGTTTTGTCAGTGTTTACAATGAGACGATTTGCATGGAACCAAGTCGAAAGGTTAGACAAAACTTTTTGAGCATTGGCGTGTTTACATAGTAAATTAGTGTCATCAGCAAAAAGAACCATTTTGCAATCTGATGTGGATGATGACATGTCGTTCACATACAATAAAAAGAGTATAGGGCCGAGAATTGATCCTTGGGGTACTCCGCAAGTAAGTGGCTTTGTTTCTGAAAGACAACGCTCAAGTATTTTATTTTTAGTATAGGATATTTCTACTTGTTGATATCTATCTTTTAAATAAGAAGTTAGCCATTGATGTGGAAGTCCACGAATGCCTAAAGAATGCAATTTGGTAAGGAGAATTCCGTGATCGATGACATCGAATGCTTTGGATAAGTCAAGAAAAACACCCTGAGGATTTTCTCCACTGTCTAGAGATGTGGTAACATCGTTTAAGAAGGAAAATATGGCGCTTGTAGTGGAAAAGGATTTCCTAAAACCGTGTTGATCGTCAGAGAGAATGTTATATTTTGATAAAAAATCTAGAAGACGCTTATAGAACAATTTTTCTAGGATTTTTGAGAAAGTGGGTAGTAGAGATATTGGTCGGTAATTTCCAATATTAAGTTTGTTTCCTTTCTTGTGTAAAGGTTTCACTTTAGCTCTCTTAAATATATTGGGAAACACCCCTTCCGATAAAGAACTATTAAAAATATTTACGAGTGGATTTAATATAGCGTGGGACGAAGATTTAACAATAAACTCAGGTATATCATCTATGCCTCGTGAAAATTTGTTTTTTAAGGAGCTGATGATTCCCATGACTTCACTGGCGTTAGTTTCGGAAGTGAACATAGAATTGGGTATGTGGGTGGTAATAATTGGAGGACATTGATTTGGATATATTGAGTTCGTTATTTTACCAACTTCTGAGAAGTGAGAATTAAACAAACTTGCGATGTCCTGAGGATTTGACACGATCTTGCCATCGTTTAGTAAAGAAACATTTTCTTCGCGTTTTTCAGAAGTTGACATGTAATTGTTAACAATATTCCACATGGCTTTCATCCGGTTGTTCGATTTTCGTATAAGCCTGTCGTTTTCCATAACTTTAGCTGCATAGACTACTTTTCGGAGAATAGTCTTATATTTACGAAAATAATTATGGAATTCGGGTGGCTGGTTATAGCGTTTTGAAAGATAATATAAACGGCGTTTGTTTTTTGAAGAAATTCTTATCCCTAGGGTGATCCATCTATTGTATTTTTTTGTGTTAATTAACTTGCGTTTTATGGGAAAACTAGAGTTGTAATGTTTTAGGAATGTTGAGATAAATACATTGAATTTGTCGTCGGTGTTTTGGCAATTGTAAACATCTTTCCATGTTTCTTCACGCAAATAATTTACGAATATGGATTTATTTATGTCATTAAACTCTCTTGTAAATTTGTAAAGGATTTTAAGCGGTTTTAGTGTATTATTAATAGTCAATACTTGAGCAAGGTGATCACTGTATCCGGCGATAAACACTTCAGAGAGATACGAGATTCCATTGTTGACTATAATTTGATCTAGCAATGTTTGAGATGAGCCGGAGAGGCGAGTGGGGTCATTTATCGTAGTAATAAGGTTGAAGGAGTCGATAAGATTCTTGAATCGATTAACTGGTGAATGTGCAGAGTCGGATGTACTCAAGAAATCGATATTGAAATCACCACATATAACGATAGATTTAGTAGATTTATGTGCGATATGTTCTAAAACATTTTCGAAGTTCCGAAAAAATATGTCAAGATCTGATTGAGGAGGTCTATAAATACACAAAACAACAATACCGGTGTCGGTCAGTTCAACTGCAGAAATTTCGAACACACTATCTACGCAGAAGTTCTCGTAGCCTGTCAGTGGAGAAGATAAAATATCATTACGAACGTAGATACACGTACCTCCGTGGGGATTTTTGCCTTTAAAATTTTGCCGACAGTAAGAACTTGCTAAATAATAATTAGAAATAGCAGTATCGTTGATGTTGTTAGTTGAAAGCCAATGCTCTGTGAGGCATAGCAAATCGAATCGATTTTCGTGTACCAGAATTTCAATGTCTGTCAATTTGTTTGAAAGGGATTGGACATTATGATGAAATATAATTATTTTATTTTCGCAAAGAGTTTGTGACTCACGAGAAATGGAATCGACGTTAGATTGTGGAGAGGAATTTGAAATTGGTACAGCTTCTAGTTCCGGATGAAGCTCGCACACAGCACCTGAACGCGATTGTCACCTTCGAGTACCACATCGTACTCCTGAGCGCAAGTTGTAACGGTGTATGGGGGCGACAGGAGGAATAGATGTTGACGTGGGAGATGAGGAAGCAGTAGGTGAAAGAACGGGGACAGGAGAAGAAATGGGTGTGGAGATAGGAAGAGGAAATGGTGATGAGGTAGGAGCAGAGGGAGGTGGAGGAGATGAGGTAGAAGTAGAGGGAGGTGGAGGAGGAGATGAGGTACGTGCAGGAGGAGGTAATGGAGGAGGTGGATGATGTGAGGTCAGATGTGAAGCTAGGAGAGAACCGAAGTGCTGTTTCCCAGACGGTTTCAGGTGTAAACCGTGCTGGGTAAAGTCCTTGGCAGTCAGGTGTGGTTGCAAATCAAAAAATGTGATTTTTGTGTCTGCCAGGTGATGTTTTAGGGAGATGTTTGCCAGGTTAATTTCGTGGTTTATTTGTGGAACGTTGAAGCGTGGAGGCAGGCTAGAGAGCACTATGTTTGTGTGCAGGGAGGCCATTTTTAGTTTCTGTAGATGTTCAGACGCGTTAAAATGTCCACCCAAGTTGATATCGTAATAAAAAAGTATCATTAAAAATTGATAGACGAGAATATGTCATGCTAGCAAAGGACATTTGTCTTGTTGGTATCCATGATGCTCCACCGTCGTGATGCTTTCTACTCATTTTTTATACCACTTCCCCTTCCTTTCCCACCCATGACACGTCAGAATATCCATCTCACAAAACCACTGCTCTCGGGGAAAACTACGCAGTACATCGTCGCAGATGGATCGTGTTGGAGAGCGGGTAGCATCTTGGATTGATCAAGATTGCGCAAAACTCGTTGTGCAAGATTGCATCATCCTGATGTAAGATTGCGCAGTACTCGATGACGTGTCGGTGGGCATGTGCACCCCTAACCCCTTGTGGCTCAGATCCTGGATTGATCAAGATTGCGTCATCCTATGATGAAAGATTGCGCAATATTCGATTGCGTCATCTTAGATGCAAGATTGCGCAATCGTGTTATATAAGATTGCATCATTCTGGGCATGTCACTTCTCGCACTCCCTCTCCCTTGTGTGCAAGTGTGTTCATGGCTAACCTACACGCACATGCATGACACCCCACCACCCTCTCTCCATTTTTGGCTCAGAATCGACAGATGTCTCGTACTTCGTTAGGCGAATAAAATATATACTTTTGCAGAGGTGCTTCCCAGAGGGCCTTTTTAACCTAACATGCCAACTGCGTGCGAGATACAAGTACCTGCTAGTGCGTTTGCAGGCCGCTCCACATAGCACATTAGCTTACAACCACAGCGATCTGTGGGCAATGTGGAACGGAAAGTGAGTCAACGCTCAAAAGCCACTGAAGGTGCTTCTTCCGCTCATCTCCAGCAGATGTCAGCCACTTTGCGCGGTGGAGCGTATAGCGGAGCGTCAGTGTCGCTTGGACAAGCAAGGATGAAGTATATGAATGTGTATTTTTTGTATGTTGCACGCAATATACTGTTACACGCGCTGGATAACGCCAGTCCTTTGTATCCATTGATCGGGGGTGCTTAAATTATCCCCCATTTTCTGAGCCAAGTTGGATTATTAGTTCTGATTTTCCTCAATTAAAATTGCATGGTCGGAAAATGTATCCTTTACATAGGAAATTACACATTTTTCATAAAGTGTTTTTTAAAGCTAGAAAAGTTATGAGAATATACACTTTTAAAGGTAAAGATAGGAAAGATACTTTAGAAGCTCTGGAATGTAATGACTCTGCTAAAACATGGAAAACTTGGACGTGTCCTAATTTAGGTAAAGTTAAGTTGCCTGCTGTAGGTCATCAATTGGTAAGTGCATAGGTTGTGAATATGAAATTAAAGTTAGTTATGTATTGTCTGGTAAAAGACCAGGTGTAAATTGATTTGTATTTTTATAGTCTGTGGTTGGAAATACAGAACATAACTGGAAATAAGGAGATTTGGCCTTTAATTGTTTTGAGGCACCTTTGGATCCTTCCTCTAGTGATCTATTGCCTCCTTCACTCTCCGTGGCCACCACCGATTTTTTGTAGTAAGTCTTTCGTGACATCAAAATCGATCTCATGTCCAATATTGGTTGCGTGTAGCGATCGCAGATTCGTCTACATTGTTCTTGAAATTGTAGATATGCTCACGCATCCTTTCTTCCATAGTTCGTCCCGTCTAGCCAATGTACTTGAGACCACTCGCATATGCCAGAGTCACTTTGCCCGTTTCCAGAGGTGTGGTCTGTTCTTGATACGTACCAGCGACGTTCGAAGCTTGCGAGCCACTTTGAAAGCAACCTTAATGTCATTCTTTTTTCTTTTTCAATCCTGTCCGGTGCTCCTTTTACGCAAGGTAAATATGCGCGGGTGTTTGGTCTTGTCGTCATTATTGATGGTGACGATTCTTGTCTCCAGAACCTGGGCGATAGTGGTGCGGCTGTATCCATTTTTCCTTAAGGTATTTTCCAGAGTCATGATTTGTTGATGGAGACTTGCCGTATCGTGGATCTTCGTTGTCCTAGCATGAAGTCCAGAGCGTGTCCCTACTCCTTTCTTGGTCGCAGGATGGTGATGCGAGCCCGCATGTAGATATGTCCGTATGGGTTGGTTTCCTGTACAGCGTGTACCTTATTTCTGTCAGACAAAATTATGTAAAAGATACAATTTATTCCAAAATCCAACCCAACATCTGCACCATTAACACAACCGAGAAATGAAGTTATGAGGACTCAATAACTTTGACTAATTAGGCTGAAGTGTTTTATAATATGACTGAAATATGTACAGGGATATTTCACAACCCCACTAATTCAGTATATAAGTATAAAGTTAGGTTTCACTTTAAAACTCACTTCCCACTTACAAGAGTTCCCATTTATAAAGAAACTTAATACCTGTTCACATTATGTCTCTTGTATGGGTTCCACTTCATAAGGAAGCTTCAATTTAAAGCACACACAGAGTAATATTTTAAAAATATTTATGTATTTTGAAATTATTTGAAACTTCACTCTGAGCAAAAGGAGAAAATGACAATTTAACATAATGAATTTGTTGATATCTATGTTACACCAGTTTGAATGAGCAAGACATCATATTGGCAACATTTTTGATACTGATCCTGAAATAAGATTTATCCTCTCAACAGCAGAGAAAGAAAGAACAATCCAAGTTGAGAAAATATTGATACCATAGTTTAGAACAACATAATAATATTTATAATAATACATTCATAATAATATTTTTAGTACCTAATTCCCTGTAACATACAGAGATAATGTTGATTTGCATTTCATGTACATATTTTTTCTCATTGTATAATGAGAGGAAAGCAGGCAATTAGGATAAATGGAGAGCTATTCTGTCCAATACTTGGTTAGCAAACCTTAATCGCAGTTTTATTCATTTTTATGAAGAGTGGAAACACACATTCAAAACCATGAAGTAAATTTTTTCATACAAATTTTGAAACGAAATATTTGAATATGGAAATATGAAGACAAGAAGTATTGATACAAAAAATTCAGCACATTTATGTAGTTTTAGAATATAATAATGATAATGTACATACTCATACAAGCTCAAAAAATAAAATCCTACCAAATAAACAATTTGTCAAAGCTTAAAAATTAACTGAATACACATCATACTTATCTACACAAAACAATTTCCATGATTCTAATCTCTTTCATATGTTTGCACTACATAACACTGTAGAATGATTGAAACCAGCAGAAATTAATGCAACAATGAATTAGTTGTAATCAAAATAACTTTTGAATTACTTTAAACATCAAAAATACAATAGGAGGTAAACCAATACCTCCTGTGTAAAATGGTTATCAAGTGTAAATACCAACTGTTTATGCTTTTTTTGCAATCTTGATCCTACATATAATAATACAAGAAATGAAATTACATAAACACAAACAACACAATCAATAAAATTATTAAAATAATTCCTAGTAGATGGAAGAGCGACAATTTCACCAAAGAACTAAGTCATAGAATCAAATAGATTTTTTAACAAGTCGGTTAATATTAATAAATGGAGAAAAACAATTCACGGGGTTTAATTAATAATAAATGGATAGCTAAAGTAAAGCAAACAAATATAAGCAGTCCTAAAACCAAAATCATATTAACAGAAAGTATATACACGGTTTATAAGTTGACATGTGAAACATTATCATGGCAATATCACAACAAAATACTACAAATGAATAAATCTGAACACATTCTCATGTAGGGACAGATTCCTCTCACAAGGTAAATATGGAACTCATTTACAACTGATTTTTACAATGCAGTTACACAAACTTCCAGATGATATTTTCAGCAGAGCATCTTCTCTTCACTATACTATAAGCTTAAGTTAAAATAAGATCATTATAATTATCCAGAAGTACAGCACACTGCATAAATACCGCAAACAAAATTTCATGGAACATTCAATCATTAATCTACTCCTGTCCATAAACTTTTTCAATTCAACAATGACTAATTCCAAAAATACTTTTCTTATCGGTCAGATGAATTTCTACCATCTTTCTTGGATGAAGTTTGTAATTTCCGCCCTAGTAAATCATAGCCTGTAGAACTTGGAAGGTCTACATCTGTGTCTGAACTTTGTTCAGAATCACTGGAATCATGATAAGATCCCATTCCAGGAAGTATTCCAATGCAGAGCATTGCTTCTCCATTAGATGGGTTAGCAGACTGTAAACCATTTGTTTCTGTGTCATCTCTTTCCTTTCGTTTTCTTTTGTCTTTGTCTTCCAGTTTTTCTGATTCTTTCACAGTATTTGGATCTGAATTATGATTCAACTTGTCAGTTTCTTGTCCTAGAAATAAACCACCAAAGATTATGATATATCACACATTATATCGGTAACAATTTTGAAGAAATGGTCTAAGCCAATACTATTTATGTCTGTTTCTTTATATTGTATGACCAGAGTTGGACTCCACACAATAATTATTGAATATTTTACAGAATACAACATGTTAGAGGCGTTCCTCTGATTCACAAATATATTATTTGGCTATACTTAATATTTGTTATCTTCCCTGTAATTCCTTTCTCACATACAACTTTCTTGTATTTTAAATGAGCACAAGAATGTTTCATTCTGTATAAACATACTGAAATTTCAGTGTATTGTTTTTTAATTTTTTTTAATATAGGGGAGCAACTGGTGGAAAAAACAACAAAACGAACCTTAAAAATTATTTACTTTAAAAACAATAAAGTTCCTGGATTTTTATTGAAATAAAATAATATTAAATAACATAATTGATTCAATGTTTAATATCAATTAAGCATAACATTAAATATTTAAAGGAGCAAGATGAAATAATCAAACATAAAAGAGTAAGGAAAATTAAGCCACTTTTCAGGAACAAAAGTATAGTACAAAAATGCAACTCATGTAACATAATTTATATATATTTTGAAGATACCAGTAAATATTAATAGTCATATTAATATTAGTAAGGTAAATGTATAAAGGGGAAAGATAAAAGGTTAGGTTGAGTGATATCAAATCCATTCAAAAACCAGAGTGCAAGCCCAACTTGTATTTCGAAGGATGTCATAGAACGTGTGATGGGCAAAAAAAAGTTTTTAAGTTTTGGTTATAGTATTTTTGTGGAATTTTTGTTTAGTTTTGAGGAAGTAGATCTGCAATTTGACTTCAAGGGGACATGTAACATGGTAACAATGTTATAACTTTTTACTTTGTATTCTAGTATGGAAAAATAAATTCAATTGAAATAGAACAGAGACCTTAGAAGCTTAATTTCCATTAAAATATTCTTCAATAAATGACTACAACATGTTTCATTATGTTCACAAATATAACAGGCTTTGGGAGTAAAAAGAACATTCAGAATAATATTTCAAAACAAATAGTGACATATCAGTCTTATAAATATCGTAAAAGTGTTGTGTAAATGTAATTTTGTTGTAGACAGAAATTTATGTATTTTCGTGTTTACAGTGCGTTTTCTGTCCTCCTATGTATTTTATCATCATCATATCTTTCATTTCAGTTTACTAACAGTGTATTCTACGTCTGCGTGGTCCATTTACACAGTTAAATATTGTTCAAGCTTTTTGAAACAGTAAATAAATGCGTAAATGTAGTAGATAGAAATTATTTTACTGTGTCTATACCAAACTTTCAAGCAAAATACCGCTAAAGGCGGATGTAATGCATACTAATACTACTTTACTTACAGAAAATTTAAGCAAAATCGTTGGACTAGTTTTTGAAAAATATTCAAAAATGTACTTTAACCTTCATGTGAAGTGCCCTTTGTGTTCAAGTACAAAGAAAACTGAAAGCATGTGCATATGTTAGAAGTAAATTCTACCCTAAATACGAAAAAAATACCATTCGGTCAGGAGTGCTGCGGACGGACGGACCGACGGACGGACGGACCGACGGGACACACAGACAGACATACGGACCGACGGGACACACAGACAGACATACGGACCGACGGGACACACAGACAGACATACGGACCGACGGGACACACACAGACAGACATACGGACGGGACACACACAGACAGACGGACGGGACACACACACACAGACGGACGGGACACACACACACAGACGGACGGGACACACACACACAGACGGACGGGACACACACACAGACGGACGGGACACACACACAGACGGACGGGACACACACACAGACGGACGGGACACACACACAGACGGACGGGACACACACACAGACGGACGGGACACACACACAGACGGACGGGACACACACACAGACGGACGGGACACACACACAGACGGACGGGACACACACACAGACGGACGGGACACACACACAGACGGACGGGACACACACACAGACGGACGGGACACACACACAGACGGACGGGACACACACACAGACGGACGGGACACACACACAGACGGACGGGACACACACACAGACGGACGGGACACACACACAGACGGACGGGACACACACACAGACGGACGGGACACACACACAGACGGACGGGACACACACACAGACGGACGGGACACACACACAGACGGACGGGACACACACACAGACGGACGGGACACACACACAGACGGACGGGACACACACACAGACGGACGGGACACACACACAGACGGACGGGACACACACACAGACGGACGGGACACACACACAGACGGACGGGACACACACACAGACGGACGGGACACACACACAGACGGACGGGACACACAGACGGGCGGGACACACACACAGATGGACGGGACACACACACACAGACGGACGGACAGACGTCCAGCCAAAAAACACTTTTTCGGAATCAGGGGTCACCAAAACGGATATTTCTGCAAAAATCTCGTTTTCGAATTTTTTCACGATTACAATACTTTCTATATACTACGTATATGAGAAAGTAATATTACAAAAACAGATTCTTCTAATTATAATGCCATTACAAATAACTTAACAAACTTTACCAATTAGATAACTTACCTTGATTAGGGGATAAACAGGTCTTCTTGGGAGTATCAGTACCACTTACACTGTCACTTGTGCGTTTTCTTACAACAGCACCAGCTAGCAAGCGAGTTTGGGAAGTTCTGCTGCCAAGGCTGACAATTAAATTAAGAAGCATTGTAATAACATTTAATATCCATTTACATTTCAAGTCATAATCCTCCTGTTTACTTTTCCAAGGAAGGCTTGTTGAAGTTCACTAGTTTGTATATCATACACCATTTTCACACTTTTATCCTTTACACAAACCAAAAACTGCTTTATTTAAATTGTACGTGAAATAAGATATAAGACAATAAGCTATCAAATAGCTGTATTATAGACATTTCTTTCATAAATGTAAAATTTGTTGTGTAATTAAATATATGGAAAAATTAATTTTGAGAGTAAGTTATTATTTTTTTTTTTCATTTTGTCTAGCCTTTTTATTTTTGTTCTTGAATAGTAATTATAAGCATCAAGCATAACTTGCTGTATTATTTCTGGTTCTCACCTAAAATAAACATTATTATCAGATTAAGTCAAAATACAATGAGTTACAAAGTAAAATACTTTGGAATTTTACTGCAGAATCACTAGAAAAATTATCACTTCAAAATTGAGGATTTTATCATATGGCAGACGTGAAATATTCTTTCATGTAGTCCACTAAACACTTTATTGAAGGACATAGATAAAATTTGGAACATGATAACATACTCAACATAGAAGTAATGGATTTTCCAAAGCTTGGTAATGAGAAAATTAAAAAACCTTAAGAGGAACTACTTTCAAAAAGTTAAAACAGGAGAAGCTTATAGAAAACTAGAAGAATATGTATAAATTGTGATATTGGTTACAAATGTTCTTTCTTGAATACTTATTAATATCCATACACAACCTATATTATATGCTAATACCTCAGTCCCATCAAGATTATTGGGGACCTTCCACAAACTACCAGATATAAATTATGAACTTCAACACCCCCTTCCCCTCCTCAACATACATGTAACAATTACTCTTATTTCCTCTCCCAATTATAACATTACAGTCTCCCTCCCATCAAATTTCAAAGCTGTCACTTATTGCAAAGTGGGGATAAAAATTGAGATACTTGATTTGGGTAGACATCCTTGTGAATAGAATAGGGAGTTTTGTTAAGTTACAAACCCTACACCACCTCCAGTTGCCAATGCTTTTCAGAAGATGTGTGGCATGCTTTTAAATATTCTTGATCACACTATAACATTTCCCTTTTACATAAAATATCTGATACTACATTTTCATCCAAAATTTCAGAGTCAAAATCTTAAGGCGAATGTTTAGGATGTAATTGTGCAACAATTAACAAGAATCCATGAGTCCCTGAAATGTGATCTTATGGAAAAACTTGTGATTTTAAGAAAGTCCCGACATGTAATTTAGTGTTAGTGAAACCAAATATAATTACACCTCATTCTACTCAGCACCTTGCCAGGAGAGGGAATACATCCTCAACATAGTGATGTGAAGATATGACTCATCACTGAGTAAAAATTATGCCGTCACAATTTCATACAACAATTTTCCAACAATTATAATGCATCACTTTATTAAGGATGAATCCCCACTCCTAACAACCTACTTTGCTGTGGAATGAGGCATAATTTGTATTACAATTATACATTTAAATTATGAAATAAATGAAAACCTCTAAATTTGCCATGTAGCTCAGTTAAAATGCAGAACCTGAGAAGCCTAGGGACACAGGTTCAAGTCTTGCTCAAAGCCACAGGGCAGACAGACTGTAATCAAGAGGGAGAGGCTAACCGAGGAGGTAATCATTTCTGTTCAAAAATTATGGTTTTACAACACATATATTTATAAAGTTTGATAATTTGATGTACTTTATTAGAAGATAATATTTATAAATTCTTTCATAAAATATATTAACCCATCAAACAGATAATTAACAATTTATTAAATAGTGGCCCAAATTTATTAATTGTTTGAAATGACAAATACATATTACAAGATTTTGTAACCAAAGCAGAATTTTCTTAAGATACAAATCAAATAATTAATGAAAATACTGTTCCATCCTCTGTAAAGCAGGAATAAGTACTGTCAAAAAGATGTCGCCTACTGCCCTCTCAAAATGCATTAATAACACTGGGGGCTAATCGTGAGTTCTGCTGATGGCAATGCAGTTGCATTGTATCGCTTATACAAGTATTGCAGAGTTTGCAAGCCTGCATGGACTGTGCCTAGTGTTATGATTCGCTTTAACCAGTGCATGTAATACACACAAATTATACTTCTAATTTGTATTGCGTCTACCTATAATAAGTAAATTTAGAGTATGAAAAATCTGGTAGCACTTTTACAAAGTATGCCTTATATCTATTTCAATTTTATCTGTTGCGAGTTCATGTAGCCCCACCCACCATAGATCTGCCCCTGTTCAGAGCACTAAATATATGACAAATATGATTCTACAGGATTCCCAAAACTAGTGTTCTTCCTTCAGACGATAGATGGATAAAAGAAATCTAAAACTAAAAGTTCAGAATAATTTTTCTCTCCAATAAACTTCTGATCAGGAATTAATTAAACAATACAGCCTATCAGCTGCACATATTAATAGAAAGCAGAGAAGTGAGAAGGCACATGGTAGTGAAGATAAAATGTTGCAATCAAGGAACGATGCAGCATGAGCAATAGTTATAAATAATTTCAAAAAATAAAATAATAATTTTAATTTTTATGATGCAATAATAATTTTAAAAAATTCATTAGGGTAGAAGAAAGTTGAGAAACAAATAATATTAATATAAACTATTTATTTACTTCACAGAGAGTATAAAATTACAAATTTTCAATATCTCTTCTCTTGGAAGTTCAAAATTTTTGCTGTAGTGAAAATGTAGGCCATTAAAGGTACGAGTATGAAAATTTCATACTTCACTTTAAATGGGATGTAGCATAACATTTTGAATAGAAATAACTGTATCTCTTTATATCGGAATATTGTAATACTGTGACAATTTACATCTTCTACAGGTTCATACATTGTAATCTTTTGAATTTGATTCAATTGATTGTTCTTCATACCATACTTACACCTTATTATTGATAAGTACATGGAAAATTTTTTATATCCAGATAAGAACAAAATACCCATAAACTCTCTCAAATGTGATCGCATAGAAACAAAATTTTGGTGATTGTTTCAGGTAGTATAATTGTATAATAAATATTTAATTGTGTAGATATTCTCATTCATTGGAAATAGAAAAACAACTAGACTGAAGTATGATCACTTCTAGACTTCCTGACTCAACTGAGGCCAAAGAAATGGATAAGATATTTTCTATTCCAATCACAAGTAATTAAGTAACTGTTTTATACATTACTTTTAATATTTACCAATAATGGTTTCTTAAAATAAATGAAGTAGGTATCTGCAATATCCCATGAAAAATTACTAATCTTCTGTGAGTAAGTTGTGATCTTAATCAGATATTTCATTCAGTGATATACTACACCATCTTCAACTTCTGATAAGACAGATGAGTTTATTCATAAATCATGATAATTTCTCAGAGATAAATAATCCAATTTCAGGATTCTAACAAAATATTAAAATTGGCAAAATTCAAAAGGAATAAATATATATACATAAAAGTGAAATACCACTGACTCACAGACTAACAGGACTGACTGACCTGACCGATCCGACTTGGCCTGACTGACTGCCTAATCACAAAATCTAGGAAACTACAAAGCCTACTACCTAGAAATTTGGCAAGAAGATTCCTTATAAGGTGTAGACATCTGCTAAGAATGGATTTTACAAAAATCCACCACTAAGGAGGTAATATGGAAAAAATCCAATATTACATTCAAAACCGTTGTTTTCAGTGTTATTAAGATGGATAGGGAAAGTCCTGATTCTTCATAAGTTGACTATCAGTTCATATTGGAGATAACATACCACTAACATCCCTGGGATAGGGGTGGGAATGGGGGACATAAAAAAAATCAAATACGAACAGTATTGTCATTGAATACATCATTTTTGCAGTCGCAGAAGAGACGTGTCAGCCTCTCACTGCTCCTCATCTCCACAAACACACACTATGAGGAAATACACTCCCTTTGGATAGGGGATGAAATGTAAAAATATCGTAAATGAATGATATTACTGTTGAGCTCATAGTTTTTGAGATGGCTGAAATAAGCAATGACATTCGGATTTTTATTATAGACCCCTGATTTATAATAACTGCAGATAGTACAACAAAAATTGCAGAAAACACAGTTAACACTAATGGATTTGTAATTTTGTTTTGCATATACACAAGAGAAAAATTTTGATTCATGAATGAATATTACCTTTTTAAAACCTGAAATGTTTCAAAAAAGCGTGATATTTTTACTGTTTTTGCCGATACGTCGACTTTATTATTTTTTATAAAATAAACTAAGAATGACAAAAATAATTCTCATTCAATGAATGATCACTGTTATGTTTGTGACAACATTTACAAATTTCAAGCTTAATATAATGAGTTATTAATTTTTTTTCAAAAACACTGCTAAAAACGACCAGACACATTATTAAGGAATAAAATTTATACTGTCGCATTTGGAAGAATGCCGTGATCACATTGTAGTTGAATTAAAACGTTTAAAATTATTCATGTAGCCTCCAGCAAGTGATAAATAACACCATTTCGAATAATCGGTCAGCGGTGCATTATAATCGCGCACGTTGTTGCCGATGCCGTATTCAGTCAATGGGCTGGACTCCACAACTGACAAAGTTATACCAGTCCGTGGGGTGTCACGCGCTGCAACAAAGCGCATGAGTGGAATCCATCGCTGATCGCTAATCGAAAACATGGTTTTATTTATCACTTGCTGGAGGTTCCGTAAATAGTTTTAAACATTTTATTTCAATTGTAATGTGATAATGGCATTCTCAGTGCTATAGTATAAATTTTATTCCTTAATAATGTGTCTGGTCATTTTTAGCAGTTTTCGAAAAAATTAATAACACAGCCCCACAAAAGAAAAAAATCTCTGTACCAGAAACCCGGGTATATGGATTCGACGTTTTTTATGCTGAGAACAATGCCGATGTGCCCAGAAAGATCCATTGCGTCAATTTTTAGTTATCGCCGAATTACCTCAGCAGGTTTTAATGAAAAAAAATGGCAATTTTACATGTAACGCGTCCTAGAGGGTAAAGTGACAAAGAACAATAAAAAATAATTTTCCAAGCAAATAACCCATGAATATTCAGATCCTACAGGAGTGAGAAAGCAAAATCTGATGGAAACTAAATTCAGTCCGTTGTTTTGTGTTATTGACACAAAACATATCTTTGAATAAGAGAAATTTATGCTAAATTTATCCAAAAATGAGCGTTCAGGCTCTACAGCTTCTATAAGATGCTTTATTTGGCGTATTCTGTCCTATCATCTGACAAAGTTACAGCATGATCCGAGCTTTGTACACTTTGTGCGGAGTTTCCATCAAACATTAAACTTCAACAGTAGGGAACCCCGGATATTTTATTTAAAATTTTAATGAATCCTAGTACAAATAATGTTATATTAGCTTTCCTTCGTGTTTATGCAACCAGGGCACCTCCACGTTACTCGTAAAATTGCCATTTTTTTATTAAAACCTGCTGAGTTAATTCGGTGATAACTAAAAATTGACACGATGGATCTTTCTGGGGACATCGGCATAGTTCTCAGCATCAAAAATACGTCGAATCCATATACCCGGGTCTCTGGTACAGAGATTTTTTTTCTTTTTTGTGGGGCTATGTAACTCATAATTTTCATGTTGAAGCTTGAAATTTATAAATGTTGTCACAAGGAAAGGGGATGCCATATACAAATTATCGAACTTGATATCAATAGCGAGCCCACGGTGTCCGGCGTCATCCCGATATCGTTTAAGTCTAAATTCATCCTCATGAAACAAAAAAAAAAAATCCCAAGCACCTCTTCGGTAGGGGGTAAAATGGTTTGTATGTTAAAATAATAAAAAACAAATTTCGAAGAAAACAATTGAAAACTGCATCGCATTTATAATTTTTGGTGAGTTGTTTAATTACACTACCAATGTAATTAAATTTAAGTTTAAGTTTTCATGTAGGGGCACGGTACCAGTGTGTGCAAAAGGCGGGACAAAGATGAAAAACGATTGATAATAGAGTTGATAATAATCACAGTGCCGATGCAGCTATGTAACCGTTCAGACTCACGATGCCTCTAGATGCGAGGCCTAGGAAGATCGTGACTCGAAAAATATATAAATTGGACGATATTGAAGTAGAATATATAGCTTTCACTGTTGCTGAGGTGAATGTTGAGTCACCATTAGGGATGGGGGACGATAAATATCCCTAGAAACCCCAGAGATTGAGTAGAAAGGTAGTGTCATAAGTATTTAATTGAAAGATACGGATATTTGTGTATTCATAGATTTTGGGGTCTTTTCAGATCTTCAGTTACATGACGTCATTAAGTTCAAGTTCTTCACCTGTAGGGATTAAATAACCCCCACTCTCATAAGGGTGAAGTGGTGTGCTAGGTTCATTGATGTTTCAACTGATTTGTTTCTCTCATGGGTAATTTTATGTTGCTTGCTCAAGGGTAGTTTCACTCAGGAATTTATTTATTCTTACCCTTGGAGGTGGAACTTAAAATTTTGCATTGAGTAGAGTCCTGTTTTAAATTTGTATTATCAAGAATTTGTAAAATTAGGATGCCGTAAGTACAATTTTTAAAATAAGTAAGAACCTTTTATTTTACAACAAACTTTTTTTTAGTAAAAAAAGTTTGGTATGAGGTAAAAACAACATAGGCAACAACAGACAATACACTAGGATATAAATTTCATA
>NNCF01126605.1:0-11538 GCA_002313205.1 Laupala kohalensis | reverse complement strand
AGTGAGCTAACCTTTACTTCGTACTAACGTCGCAGCCTCGCCTGGGATCGTGGACCGCGGACAAGGGCAATACTGATTGGCTGTGGGCCACTTCATCAGTAATAAGTCTCACCTCTGTCTTACCTGCGTCGTTTTCCAGAAGCATATTTGGAGCAAACGTTGGCAGTGCAACGATGAGCAATTTGTAGGCCTCATTTCACATTCGGGTAACCTGGAGTTATTGTGTAGAGTGCGATATCGTATGATACTCATTCGCCATTAGTGTTGCTTTCGGGTACTAACAGTCGCACGGTATTCTCAGGAGGTCCTACAACGAGTGGCGCTACAGTTCATGAACCTTACGCCATGCTATTTCAGCAGGACATCATACGTCCTAGTATTTCTGCACCATCTCCCAAGCTTTGCAACTTTGGAGACTGTCATGGCCGCATCGCTTGGTATATTTGCGATTGAGAGTATGTTCGGTGCTATGGAGAGTACGATGAAAGCCCCTATCTAGCGACGTTCAGGAAATGCGCGTTCAACACCAAGCTGCAAGGAATGGGCTATCGAAGGACGCCATTCGGGAACTCTATGAAGCCATGCCAAAACGACTCAACATATGTACTTGCAACCAAGGCGACTTGATGCCTCTAATACTAAACACGTTTGGTTGTGTCCGTATATATTTCTCCTGGACGTATGAAAGTTTACTCATTTCGTAATACCCTCTACCAGCCTTCCCAATGCGAATGCAATCGCATTGTCGTTATGAAACCAGCGTGTATTTTTACATGTTTCATCCAAAAATTTCGGTGACGAGAATTTATTTGGTGACAAAATGACTATTCTTAATCTGAAAACAATGCTACTAATACTACTGCATTTGCATATTACTAAGACGATTCCTTTTTTACAGGATGCTAAAATCCTACCTAAAAATGCACAAATTCTTGGCAGTCACAACTTACTTCAGCCTAAGGAGTTGGGAGTTTTCCAATCAAAATGTTGTGAACTTATGGTCTCGAGTTGATGAAAGCGATAAAATGATATTCTGTTTTGACTGTAGCATGATAAATTGGCAAGAATATTTTCGAAAATTTTTTCTTGGAGGGCGTTTTTTCTTGTTAAAAGAAAATCATTCTACTCTTCCTGCTTGTAGAAGGAAATGGAACAGGTAAGAAAACCAAAGAAATATTTCTTTTGTAATATTTTGAATTAAAATATCTTTATCTCTAAACTGTCGCACAATAATTTTGATATTTAGAACTATTCAGATTAGTCAGTAGATCATCTGAGACAAGATTAAACTCCTCAATCCATGCCGCAATTAATGCCTTAATAATCGTAAGTTTTAAAATGTATGTACGCATGCTATGTTAGAAGAGTAAGGGAGTTACTAGATAGTTCAACGATACTCAAAACTGTCTTGTGCACTGTCTTATCTGTTTCGTCTGCGTTTGAGAAATTCCCACCAAATGACTATTGATGGAAAATTAACAGCGCATTTCTTCAGGGCGACTACAACTACACAGTTTCTCGAACGATACTGCCTGACATTTTAAAATAATTTTTTAAATAAGATTTCTGGTTATTTATAGAGCAGAATTATTATTTTGAATCCATACAAATATGATTTATTATTAATAATTTAAATTTCCCCCAAAAAAAGTATAGTAAATTAAATGTGAGTAATGAAACATTATAGTGACAATACTATTTTACATTTTTAATGCAAAAATATCGATTTCTATTGATGATTAGTTAATTTGTTTGTATATTTTTTAGAAGGTTTTATACATAATAGACTTAATTAGTTGGGACACATTAAGTTCATATTGTCCCTCACTTTGTTTCTCATCTGAAGTCATTGAATGTTATATCCGAGAGATAAGTTCATAAAGTTTTCTATTCTTCACTTTGGTACAAAATATGCAACCTCTCAGAAACCGTAATGTGATATTTTATGTTTGTATTGTAAAAAAATTTCTTCCTTCTGACCTTTCTTGATTGTATACGTTATATCTCAGATATTTGTTTTTTGTGGTTCCTAACATTTTGGTATAATATTCATTGCTCTACATTTAACGATTTATATATTTAACGACAGTTTTATGCTCATATTGCAAAATTGATAGTATTGTTTATATGTCAAAATATTAATTTTCCAAGATATTTTACACAATGTTATACATAAAGTCAATTGTTCTTCAATTAAAGCTGTTAAAATTTACGGCAAGTAATATTAATTCATTTTAAGTGGAAATTGGGAGAAAGACAGTAGGTACAAAACGGTATCTTCCTTATACATAAAAACAAAACCCCATATATGTCATGTCCTTTTAAATTTGTACGTGAAAATAAACTAAAATACTAGGGTGGCGATGTGCCAGTCATTATAAAAAGCATCCGTAAGCTTAAAAGCACAAAATATTGACATTTCTTTTTGGACTTTCACCAGCTAGAATCGTATTTAACCCAGTGTTTGAGTGAAAAAAATACGTTCTGCTGAACAGAATAGAAGGTAATTTTCGTTATTATCCAAATACTATGATCCAATGCGAGGGAAAAATGAAAGTGAAAATAGATCCATTGAACATACATTCATCAATTAAGGTATTCAAGAAGGAACTACATTTTATTGGAGAGAATGCAGCTAATATTTATATAAATAAAGAGAAGATTGTTAAAAATAATTGTAAAGTTTCAAAAGACATTAAACCTTTATAACTATATTCTTTACCCATAATATAAATTTTAGTAATATTTCTTTTCCCATGAATATCTGCTTTCCATACACGCTTTCCGAACACGAGCGAGAGGCATAAGAAATATTTAGAAATGAAATTAAAATATATTTTATCCTAACATATTTTTGTTTCTTTACAGGCTTTATTGGATGCATCAGGGTTTGAAATTTCTCCTCTTCACATTAATTTTATGGATTGTGTTCTAGCCTTAATAGATCCTGTGGCTACTCTAACAAAAAATGAGATTATTATAAACTGAATAGAAGAATAGTTGTCATGTTGAATGTATTGTATGTAAGTTAGTGTAGGTGTTTCTCGTTATCTTCTAGAATAAACAAACTCTCCGGAATAAACGAACTATGAGCAAGAAAATGAACATTCAACAGAGAAATGTACCTTCATCAAAAAATGAACTTTCAACAGAGAAATGAACTTTCAAAAAAAGTGAACATTTAACTTAAAAAGGAACTCTCAACCAAAAATTAACTCTCCACAAAAAACGTTCTCTCAGCAATAAAAGAACTCTAACGAATAACGATGATTTCAAGTACATTTATATTTTTTTCATTACGTTCCTCCATACAACATACTAATTGCATATTTAATTCCTTCTTCAATAAATGATATTTCGGAACAATGTATTAATGTAACTATCACAAGATGTTATAATGTCATCCCTAGTGCTACATTTACTTCTCAGATGAAGAATTCTGTGAGAATAAGTATTTAGGCATTAAAGGTACTTCCAGGGCCGGCGCTAGCTCTTTCTTTGATACGCGCCACAACTTTTCATTGCCAAAGTTATTTTCTCGTGGTAAATTTTGTGTGTGACATGTGTGAATTATTTTATTTTTTCGCCTTTATTAGTGTTGTTTGGAGAGTTAATTCAGTTCCATGTAATAGGAATTCACAATTTGTTCCATGTAATAGGGATCAGAATTAAAGTTTTAAACTTATTACAATAGTAATTTACTTGCATGGCAGATTAATTTCAAAATTACTAATATATTAAAATTCCAAACAATAAAATACACGTAAACGACTACACACACTATAAAATAATCGAAAAAATGTACCTAAAAATAGAATGGAAGCACACAATAGTAGGTATTTGGCCCATGTCGAGCACACTGATAAGCATTTAAATAGCATAGCACCGGATATTGCGGTTTGTGCTCTAAACGGGAAATGGCTTTTCCAACACACTGATAAGAGCTTATCACCGGATGTTGCGGTTTCCGGGTTGGGTGATAAGAAGCGGATAAGAGCTTATCACCGGATGTTGCGGTGAGATAAGAGGGAAAGCAGGTTGCAACATGCCTTGTGGGTTTCCCCAGGATGATGCAAGAGCTTGTGGGTTTTCCCCATGACCTTGTGTGTTTTTCCTTCAGGATGATGCAATGTTGCGCAATAGCAGAGGAGGGGGATGATGATGCAATGTTATGTAATGTTAGGGAATAGCAGAGGAGGGGGTGGAGGGGGAATTTATCCTGAAAAATGCTATAAAATAGGTGCGAAGCGGTAGGCTGCTAGAGAGCATATGATTTACTACGTGAGGCAAGCTACATGCAATAGCAGAGGGGAAGGTTGTGTGTGGTGGAAGAGTACATGACATCAGAAGAAGGGTGGGGGGTGGGTGTATAGGTTATGTTTTTTTATATCCATTATTGATGTGACACAATTCATTTTCAAAAAAAGACATCAGATGAAGGATATAGGGGTGAGGAGATTTTTATCACATAGTTGTTACATAAAATAATTTTTTTTAAAAGTATGCATCAGAAGAAGGGGTGGGGTGGGGGGTAAAGGATGATGAAGGGGAGGGGTTTTAAGGTTGGAACATATGATTTATAGCAAATCAATACCCTGGAAAATACAATTTATCATCAATACATCTATGGATGTAACAATGGATGTCATGGGGGATAGAGGGGTAGGTGTGAGGGAGTGGGTGGGTTATGCGTCAGAATTCATTTTCAGAAAAAAAGGGCTGGGATGTCTAAATGATGTTAGGTCATGTGGGTGGGGTGGGGGTATATCCAATATTTATGTGACATAATTAATTTTCAAAAAAAAATCAGCATACCCTAACATTAGAAGAAGGGGTGAGGGAAAATGAAGGCTGGGGGGGAGTGGGGTAGGTGTTTGGGAGTGGGTGGAGAGATCATAGGGTTATGCGACATAATTTGAGGGAGTGGGTGGAGATCCTATGATTATGCGTTACAATTCATTTGTTCAGAAGAAGGGGAGGGAGGTAAAGGATGATAGAACATTATTTATATCCAATATTTATGTGTCATAATTAATTTTCAAAAAAGGACATCAGAAGAAGGGTTTGGAGAGGTAGAGGTGTTGAGGGAAAGGGGGGGGTATGGAGAGAGCATATGATTTAGATCATGTGGGAGGAGGTGGGGGTATATGATTTATATCAATTATTTATGTATCACAATTAATTTTCAAAAAAATATCAGCATACCCCAACATCAGAAGAAGGGGAGTGGGGGTAGGCGTGAGGGAGTGGGTGGAGATCTCAAGATTATGCTACATAATTCATTTTCAGAAGAAGGGGTGGGAGGTAAATGATGATAGGACATGGGGGAGGGGGAGGAGGGGAGGAGATATATGATTTATATCAATTATTTATATTACATAATTAATTTTCAAAAAAAAATCCGCACACCCTAACATTAGAAGAAGGAGTGGGGGGAAAATGAGGGTGGGGGGAGAGGGCTAGGTGTGAGGGAGTGGGTGGAGAGCACACGATTTATGCTACATTATCTAGCCAAATAGTAAAGATTCATACAAACTTTTTCAAATGTAAGATGCCATCTTTCAAAATCAATGTAATTTATTGATACAAAAAATTAATGATGAAATTCACCAGTGAAAGAAGAAAAAAAATGGAGGGGAGAAAAAAAAAAGACAGCGATGTTTAAAAAATATATATATTCTTTAAAAATATATACAAGGTGTGCACAGTGTTTATGCACTCTCATAGGAGGGCGGAAGATTTTCCTGCGGCGGATGACGTCAGATTGCTTGGCGTATCACAGTTACACGTTCAGCGAGAGTAACGTCATGTGTCCTCTCAAATAATGCCAAGAGACAGACATGCGCTTGTAATGCATGCTCTGTGACAGGCATGTTGTGATAGACGCATTCAATCACATCCAACATGGTATGTAACATTTGAATGGACAGCTGATACCTCTTCAATGTGATAGTGACCCCACGGTAAACTATTTATCTTATTCATCCAATAGCGTTTATCATCGGAACACTGAAGAGATCGCTTCTGTTGCTCAAAAGAATACACACGATGCGCTTTGGATCGAATAAAATGTTACATATCCATTATGATATAAACAATCTTTATAATACAATGTTGAATAATGCTTCGTTAATACCTTTCACTTTACATGTATCCATGCCGGAGAGCGTCTGAAAGGCATGGTGGCCTACAAATTCAATCAACATGTCTTCACCACACTCATCTTTGAACAACCCTTGTTACAAGGAAAGATATCAAAAGGATTGTCGTGTTCAAACATAGTATGAAGGACATAATTTCATAACATCATATACATTTTTGAAAGTGGAAAAGATATAGGAATCTGTATCTAAATATAAGAGACGCTTATCTGAGAATTGCTGTTTAAGAAATGTATAATAGAAGTGATACATATGATATTTAGAAATTTCTAATATGGAACAGCCAACATACACAGGCTTATTCATCTTCATGCAATTCCACTGTCATGAGATCACCATCAATTGAATGACTACACACAAAATTTGGGTTGGCAATAAGTTTCTGTGCACCACAACGCCCGTCAGAGATTGTATGTAATCATATATCCATAGGTTATGTTTTTTTAAATTAAGTTTATGCACTAAAATCGCTTTGCTTTTGGAAAAAGGATACGTTACTCATGACAGAGATGCGTATCAAATAATGCCTTCTTTCGAAAAATTCGCAAACAGATGTCACAATGAAAAGTACGATGACCATCTTTTGAAAGTTGAGAGCCTAATGTTCGACTCATGTCCTTGATCAAACAATAATGTTGTTTATAAAGCAAAAGATTGGTATGAAACTGTTTTACACCACTTGAATAATAAATTTGATTAACAACCCATTTTTTTGTGTGTGTTGTCGACCATAACAAATGATAAACATGACATGAATACTCTGGATTTTGATCTTCAAATTGTTTTATTTGACAAACTTTCATTAGAAAAAAAATATTGTTTAATTGCAATGTGTTCATGAGTGTATGAAACGTGTCTTTATAATGCGATGTGCGGTTACAATTTTTAATGGAAGAGCGTGTACGATGACACAACATCGCAGCAATGGACCATATAAAACAATAATGATCATTATTTTTCACGTTAACAATCCCTTTCTTTGGACAATTAAAAGGTGGAGGTAAAACTTCATAACGTGATCCGACATGATCTATACAATGAAAATCAAGATGAAGGCCAATGATTTGTTTTAAAGCTTTTCCAGAATCCCTATCACTAAAATCATCAAAACGAGAAAGAAGTGGCTCAATGATTTTGTGTTGAAAGAAGACATCTCTACAAAATGAATGTAACACACGGACTGGGGAGGAGAGGAAAATTTTTGAAAGTTGAAAACTTTCTTCCGCACACGGTTTCTCAATCATAAATTCACATTCTAAACATGCCGTCACTTTGTACGGGGTATTCTTGTGTAATTGATGCGTTGCACTCACAAACGCTGCTTGACACTCCTCCAAAAACACCATGGGATCTTGAATATCGTTAGTGTTTATAATACTACCACGCCTGATGCGTTTCTGAAACGATGTTGATCGTTCTGTCCACACAAGCATTGGATGCCCAGCCGGCTTCCAACCTACCTCGTTCTCCATCTGACTTCCATAAGATGACGCATCGAAGTCACAACATTTTTCTTCTGAAAAAATATATAACGATATGTTTTAGAATAGAACATGAATAAAAGCAATGCAACAGCGTCCCACCAAAATCAAAAAATATTTGGTTTTCATTTCAGGATGTAAGCGAGGTTTTTTATCTAATATTAACGCTCTCTATTAACCAAAAATATATATATATTATGTTTTCAAGAACAATAGTATCATTATTTTAGTAAACTACCTTTGCATGTTTAGTAAAAAGCGTAATTGATGACAGATAATAAAAATTTTCTATTGCGTTCGCTCTCAAAAATATATGTTTTTCTTTACTTGATCAGTTCATTCTAAAGTTGTATTATTTCAATGTAAAATTATACACATATATTAATTATATTCTATAAAATAATGAAAGCATCATTTTTTCGAACACAAGCATAAATACAATAATTTAAATTAAAATATAACTGATAAGGTTGTATAATTATGTTTACTCAGATCAAATCTAAAACTAGTAACACTCATGCGTTTGAGAGCAATGTTAAACAAATCAAATATTGAGGTTGTGTGTGTTAACTAATTGGATAACTTATGGTCCGGGAAAAAAAAAATTCCTCTGCTGGATGTCACGGAAGACAGAGGACCAGTTTCCAAGGAAGCAATTTGAGGAAAAAAAGATCAAGCATAACTCGAATAAATTTAATGAAAAGAATTTCGTCACACCATTGTATGTGGAGAATAAAATAAATATTGAATTATTAAACTAAAGATACATAAACATGAAATAATTGAATTAAGCAGAATGATTAAATACATGACTAACTTTTTTTTCACTAAATCAATAATCTTTCTAGATGATTTTTCACAATTGACATAGCAATGTATCAATTCACAGACTACTTGTGTATTATATAGAAGTGTTGCTTAATAAAATGAAAAAAAAATATCCAAAAGTTGACAAGACTTATGATTAGAATGAAAATAAAATCCGTCAATGTTTGATTATGTTTTTTCCAATCATTATCTAAACCTATATAGTTTATAAAAAAAGTTATATGTTGCAGAAATACATACCATGAGAAGAGGCCATTATTTTCTTCTTCTTTAAAAATGTATCCGAACAGAACGACTCTCATGTATTATTAAACTAAAAAAAATACATAAACATGAAATAATTGGATTAAGCAGAATGATGAAATACATGACTAACTTTTTTCACAAAATCAATAATCTAAATAAAATGAAAAAAAAAATCCAAGAGTTTACAAGATCTATGTTACAATGGAAAAAAAATCCATAGCAATAGTTTATCCATCAATGTTTGATTTTTTTTCCAATCATTATCTAAAACAATACAGTTTATAAAAAAAGTTTTATGCTGCAGAAATACTTACCATGAGAAGTGACCATTATTTTCTCTTCTGAAATGAAAGTGGACACGGCTTATATCGTCATTTTTCACCAAAAAAATGGTTATCATTTCCGTATTTGAAGGAAGCCTATCCGCTCGGGGATTTACACAACCACGACTTTTGGTAAAGTTTTTTCCTGCGTATAACATTTTCACATCCATTTTCCTGTGTTGCATCACCTCAAGGGATGTCTAATCTACAAAAAAAAGTAAAAAATGGTTAACCACACGACGTAAATAATGTTTGAAAGGAAATAGCACGTGTACTTTAACGGATGCAAGTGACCAGAATCCTGTTTTTAATCGATATATTTGGTTTTTCCATGTGATTGCGTATGCTTTAACGGATGCAAGTGACCAGAATCCTGTTTATAATCATTACNACTCCTAAATTCAAATTTTCCTTTAAATTTACAATTGTAGATTAGACTACATTCGATGTTGTTCTGCACACTCCTTTTATTGATTCAGAAGTTCGTTTTGTTTTTAAGTTTAGAATATCTACTGTTGCTTGAGTGATAAGTGAGTGCGTGGATCCGCAATCTAACAGTGCGCGGCACTTTAGTTGCTTTCCTCCGTTTAGAATGTTGACCATGGCAGTCGCGAGCGATGCATGAGGCATCTGTAAAGCACCTGCTGCTTAAATTTGAACCTCTTCGGAAGTAGTTTGATTATTTAAGGTAAGACTTTTTGGGAGTTCATTATTTGATTTGGGTAGAAGAGTACTATGCCTTTTCCTACATGTTTTACAAGCGTATGTGGACTTGCAGTCCGCGGCTAAATGTTTACCCCTAAGACAGTTCGTACATAATTTATTTTCTTTTACGAATTTCCACTTATCGACGGTGTTATAAACGAATAACCAGACGTCTATGAAACATAGGATATAGGTAGGGGGTTGCTAGTATATTGCACCTAGCTGCTAAGATTAAGAGAATATGAAGATTCTTTTTAACGGAAACACCTTGGTTCAAATAACATTCACATTTATTATAAACATAAATAGTACATATATCATTAAATACTACAGATGCTGAATTACAAATATATATGAGAAATTACAAAATTGAGGCTATCAGTTGTGAGCTGATAGTTGCTTCGTGAACTCTTCTTCAACGAAGTTTATTATCCACAAATTAGCATCACCTGCTATGAGGCTGCAATTTGTATAAGTTTTAAACAGAATGAATATAATGGTACATAGCAAATTTGAAGTATGACTTAAATAAGTGCATACGAAGATTGACTGATATTCTCTGAGTTTTCAAAGAATGCCCCCCGATGTATTACCCCATTATAAACGGTTTGAGTTCCTACATTTAATGCAGGCCTCGTAAATTACTACCCTTGTCGTAGCAAAGGATAGATAGTAAATACGTGATAAATACCCACTACGCAGTAGAGGATAAATTATAGAAAATAGAAATTGGAACCTCTAGAAAAGAGGGAATAAACAATCGAAATAGATTTATGTGACACTCAAGAAAATCGCTCATAAATTCCCGTGCATACGGGGAAAATACTCAGAAATGTTCTTTCTCTTCCTGTTGACCTCGCCGCGGCGGCAGTCAAGTGGCCTGATAAGCGGCGTAGATCCTGTTGTGAAGTGACGGACTCCAGATGCTCATGGCTGAGGTCGGTCAGTTAGTTGCCAACTGCTTCCGGCTGGTAACTCAAGTTCAACAGCAATGGTTATAGTGGAACGAATTGCTGAAACTCATAATATCAATAAAATACTCGTAATAAATAGACTATACATGTCGTGCGTTTATACAGTGAATTAACACAACACTTCGTTGACAACACTCATCCCTGCAATAGGGAGTCTCGGCGAACTAACGACGTCGTCGACATACCTCATGACCGAGGTAGACTGGCGTTACGAGTGCGTCTGGTGGCACGTATAGTGCGCTATGCCTAGCTGGTTACGCCCGTAGACGTGAGCGGACACATTAAGAGTGCGTAATGAGCGGCTGAAAACAGCCGTTTAAATAGGCTGCGCAAAGACTGCCTATATTGAACACGTTGCTAATCGATGTTCAAAGGGCTTAGATATTGTTCCATGGAACTTCTAGAAAGGTTGATTCTAGAAGCTTCTATCACAGAGTTTATACAATAGAGTGTTAGTATCGATATATCGATGAGTTTAAATACATCGACTTACATAATCGATATGATTTACCACTCGACTGGCGGTTGCTTGAAATATTAGTACATGGAAAAATATAAATAACAAGAATATACACAAATAATTATTAACAATTAAATGATTATTNATATATGATGAAATAAATATATTAATTAATATGTATATGAATATATTAAATATAATATTTAATATATTAATAATTTATATGAATATAAAATAATTTAATATTCATTATAATAGTGGCAATATGTTGGAAAAAGAAAAGGATAATATATATTAATTAATATATATTCATATAAATTGTTATAAATACATAGAAATATATATTCATATACATTATTA
>NNCF01126604.1:133150-178451 GCA_002313205.1 Laupala kohalensis | reverse complement strand
GCTCTCCCTAGTGCGTAACTGCATTTTCCCTACCTGTACAAGTTTTTCGGGCTCCAATGACCTTTGATGTCGACATGAGCCATAAAGTCCCACAAAAAAAAAGAGCAATAGATCTTAATAATTGCATTCATCCAACTAAAGGGGTTATTAGTTGTTTAGAAAGGAAATATTTAGGAGAAGAAAAGCACTATTGTTGAATATTATTTCAAAATTTGTATTACATTCTCATCTATGCTAATGACAAGTTCGGTGTCATATTCAGGAACAAAAGTCCAATAAAATAACCAGCCCCGAAGGCTAAAATAAACCTATAATTTTTATTTCAAGCTATAGTAGAAAATCCTATTATGTTGATGTGAATAGAGTTCGAAACCATCTAGAATTTTTCTTCATTTTTCTTCGCTGCTCCTAGGCAAGGTGTTCATAAATTCGCATCTGCCAGAAAGAGATAGCAAATAAGCTAGGTATAAATAAACAATACAATTCTTCAAGCATATTTTAAACTTATTTTTCAATATTCAAAAGCAATGTTTCCTCCACACATATCATTCACGTTTTGGAAATTTCCCTCATTCCTGTCATGAAAGGAAACGTGTTTTCGAAATTTCATCTCAATGGGGATCGGTTAATTCATGAGTAATGCAGAAACAAACAGACATAATACGTTTCATTCAAATGATGGAAGATTCCATTGGAAACAAAGGGGATCGTGCGCTTGAAAGATTTAATTCGGTCTGACGAATGAATGGAATTCAAAACAATGTTGATTGGTTCTCCCCTTTCAATGACATAATGACTCACGCGCAACTGAATTCTCCTTTACGATGAACTCTTCAGGTGCAACAATGAGTTAAAATCGTTTCTCACGTGTCCACACCTAGCGACTGCCTATTGTCATTGTCAAGTACTACGTAGGGACATGGAGCTTTTAAAATGTGAAAATGTGATTCATGCCATGAAGTGGGATAACAGTTTTTAAATTACATATCTCTGCATGCTACTCATCAAAGAGTAGTTCATTTATTAGTTTTCAAATATAACTTTTGTTTTGATTACCGAATACATTTTCTTTTAAATACGTCAGAGTTTATAAAACGGGACAATATTTAATTGATCCTTACTAATATCTGACTTTAAAAGTGCATACACCTGTTCGACATGGAAAATGCACATACTTGGCGACTAAATCACAATACTAATCTTGATGAAATTTGGCCAAGAGGTAGTTTGATACCCAGAGATGTTAAGAGAATATACAGAGTAGTCATGCCTTTAACATTTCCTACGTTCTGCGTTAATAAGGATTCTCATTTCCGTCCATAATATTTATATATTTTTAATACTAGCATTTATGTATTCAAAATAATATAACTTTCAACTTCCGAGTACCTACTCGTGGAGGAGTGTTTGCAACGTCAACAGCCGGGTGAAAATTGCGACGGACCGAGACTCGAACCCGGGACCTCCTGCTCTGGCCGCAGCTGTACTATCCACTCTACCATCCGCATTGACTTCCATGTACTTACACAAATTCCACCTAGCCTGATCTGGACTTGGGAGTCGAGGCGGGTTGTGCAGTGGATAACTCACCTGCGACAAGAGCAGGAGGTCCCGGGTTCGAGTCCTGGTCCGTCGCAATTTTCACCTGGTTGTTGACGTTGCAAATATATAGCTTGTTATTTTTTACAATGCGTTTGAAAAAGTGAAAGATTCCTGAAGCGAAATGATGAATCAATGTTTACACGCAGTGATAACAACCAATATCTGCGATTTGATGTAATAGTAATGTATGTTATGTTATCGTGTATTTTGGGGTGGATGAGGAGAAAATATGGTATAGAATGTCAATGAGTATTCAATAATATTGTACCAAATGTATTGTACCAAATGTATTGTACCAATATGTACCAAAATCATATCACTCGAGAAATCCAGCGAGGATTCAGCTAGTTTATTAACAAAATCATTTCAAATAAACTTTCCTCGTTCTTCTGGGATTCGATGAAGAAATTCAACATAAGAACACTCAATACACGGTAATGAAAGTCAATTGACAACCGTTATAGCTCTTACTTGTGTCTGCAACGATGTGGGAGAAAAACAAGTTCAGGAGCAAATAATTCGTCATTCCAATCTAATAAAACGAACCACCACATCCTGTGCAGACATCCATCGTCCTCAAGCGCGTCGTCACCGGAGGCCCGGATGTTCCGTTCGCGTGCATCAATGTCCGTCCAAGAAAACGCTAACTCGCCGGCGGTGACATGTCGGTCGGAGCGACCACCTGTGAGCGGTTGCTGCAGCAGCAAAACCACCACTACCACCGGTGATGAGGCAATAAAGCGATGGGCACGTGCGGAGGTGCACTCACGACTCGCAACAAGTAATGAGTCATTGACTCCTATCTTGTTCCGAGGTTTTGCGGATAGGTTCAGAACCCGGTATTCAAATGGCTGAGATTTTTTTACGTGTGTTGCAATAGTAGGGATCAGCACACGAGATTCAAGTACCATTTTATTAACAATTAGGGGGGGGAGGGTTTTATCGTTACATTGCGTTGCGGTGGGATAGAGAACCGTGTTACGTAACGCTAAGTTTTGTAGTGTGCGTTTTATAGGCCACATTTTAACATTAAAGTTTGTCACTGTGATCCATGTACTCGACCGTTCTGTGACACCTAAGAGCAAGAATTAACTCTAACTAATATTTAACTCAGTGTGTCCAAATTTTCCCTTTTTCGACGAAAGGGGGGGTTAAGGTGTTACGTACTTATTATGGGAGCGTAAGAAGTATCGTTATGAATGTTAATAGGGATGTAAAACAAAAATTTAATTTTAGCGTCACGTGATTTAATGACGACTACTTGCATCTCCATCCCTCTACTACAATCGCCGTGCGACACAGTTGGCAACTCTGCGCCACCGCTGCCAACAGATAAATGGAAATCGGAAGGATGCTCCTCGCTGCCCATCGCATCGGGTGATTAAAACCGCGAGCAGCGCTTAGCACCGATGCAATCGCCCGTTTGCCCCGTCGTAACTTCGACCTTCCAGACTTTTCCATTAATCTGTTGTCGTACGCAACCGACTGGTTGGACGCTCTTAGCATCTCTGCTTCGGTTCGCGACCGAGATTTTTCTTCCTTTATTCGTTTGTGCGTTTCGGAGTGGACTGGAATGTTGTCTAGTTCTATCTGCTTCGCAGTCATAAAGTAGGAAAGCTTTGTGTGGTTACAAAAGCTTGGGAAGTTTAGAATACCTTATTCAAAAACTTGCAGCAGAGAGGAACTTGATGAGTAATATAGCACTCAATGCTAATATCCTTGTTCAAAAGAGATAAACTTGATTTGTTTAGAAAAAGAAACCAAGATTGAGTCGAGGTAGAATGGTTGCTTGAATGACAGCGGTAAAGGAACGTGTTATACTTTTCATGAAAGAAGAAACAGTCATGAAGCAAGACTATGAAAAATTTGGCCTCTACCATCCCTAAATTTGAATAATAAAGATAAAGAAAAATGAGATCTTTTTAAAAAGCTTTCATAGGATAAAATATTTTGAAATATATAAGTGAGGATCATAGACCTGATAGCTCAGTCTTTTTGAGATGAAGGTTACACCTGAAGACTTAAGGTTTTCGGTTCGAGTCTCGCGAAAGGTATGGGTGTTTTTATTGTGTGTTGTCCTTGTGGATTCTTTCACAAGTAGCATTTCAGCGTGACTTTCACCCCCATTCCCATTATTCCCTAGAATAACCATTTCACAGGTGGCTCAGTCACTTCTCGGTTTCCGGACTGCAAACTCAAGAAGAAAAAGAAGAGAAAGGACTCCGTAGAAAAGGTTTGTCGTTGCAACTGGAACTGCCTCTTTGAAACACTCCTCAGTTGCAACGAAACAGTTACCACATCAACCTCAGACTGAAAAATTCTACTTGGAACCGTCTCGCAGCCGCTTCCTTGAACGGAACTAAGAGTTGACACCGCAAAGAGTCTTTGCAAGGAGAGCTGCGGAGCGAATAGCGATTCTGGCATCCACGTGTATCTGGTTCAGTCTTACAATGTTCTCTGAATGAAACTGTTTATCTAGTCATGACATTCAGATTACATCACACTTTCCCTGATAACCAAAAGAAGAGTCAAACTTCAGTTTATAGCTATACTTGGAGAAAAAAATCCTCATAATTCGTTGCAACTTTCATATCATTAAAATGCAAATAAAGACACACTTATTACCATGACACATCAAAGAGGAATCTATTGCTCGAGACCGGTTCATAGCAATAAACTCTTTTGTGGAACTGCTTTACAGCTGTCGCGAAACTGTTACCACTGGAATAGTTAGGCACACCTCAACTCCAAATAATACCAACAATATTGTTATTCTAACACGAATTGAATGGATAATGTTGCTTTGCTGAGCAAAGGACAATATAAAATATACGATGTAATTGGATGTGGCAGTTATAGATATCGTCCAACATTTCACCCAAGGACAGTAATTAGTTGTATTTAAATATTGGGTAAAAACACCTCTTTGCTTCTCATGTATAATCACGAGATGTTTGAGTTCACTTTCGTTTATTTCATTTTATTTGTAGTACTTTCCGATACTGAAACAAGAAAGTGAATATCATCCACTGCTAGATACATTAAGTGAAACAGAATTTAAAATCCCAAATTTAAATAAATCGTTAACTCATGATACGAGAAATTAAATTTATTTTACACATAAAAAGAATTGGATTTTAGGAAATGTAATATATTTTAATTATTTTCATTAATTTAAATTATAACACAAAAATATTACATAGTAACAGAATATACATCGGAGATGAAAATTAATACCTGTTCATAGGATTTGCGACTTTTAAACTATAATATTTAAATATATAGTCTTACATTTTAACGTTTTAATTATATGAAAATCATAAAAGTGCATAGATTATATTTTATAAAATAATAATGAAAAAAAACATAACGAGAAATATTGAGAAAATATGATTGACAATTTGACCAGCGTCTGAAGCAAACAATCTTACGGTAATTCCACTACTTGCATAATATTTCTATAGTCAGGATTGGTAGAAATCTGTTCCAATAATACAAGTTCCCTTTACATGCACCAGTGGTATAGAACGACTGCTTTGAAATTGTTCATATTTTTTGTACTTTCTGCACTGACCTTGAAAAATCCTCTTCCATATCAAAACCTTGGATTCGTTCTGTGTTGACTAATTAGAATTATCCCAAGAAATATTGAATTTTTTGAAGGCGCTTCAATTAGGACAAGAGAAAAATTGATTTAAGAGTTCACAAACTGTTGTGATGCACATGAAAATGTTGAGCAACCTCCCACTTCTTAAATGCGAAATTACTGATTCATCACTCGAGCGTGAGAGCTCTTAAAGTAAATGCACTTTTTATAGAATAAGAAGATCTTCAACATAAATTGAAGGCTTCTGGATGATGACTAGTGGAGGTGAGCCAATCAGAACGCGCACTTTCGTCCCAGTCGTAAAACATGAGGATGTATTGTGAGACTTGGTAACGATGTTGTCCTCAGGTGGTTAACAACATTCGCAAGTCGTAAAAGGATAAGCGATGTGTTTCAAGTAACGATACTTCACAATGGCAGATGATAACACTCCCGACACCCGCTCGGGTTCACGTTGACACCTAGAAATTGCTGTATGATGACGATGCACCTGCTCGGGAAAGGTTACAACTATTCTCTCTCTAATCTTGCAAGGACAAAAATTCCACCCATACGCGTTTTTTAACTTTTACAGGGATCTTTTTCTTCTCGCTCGTAGTTTTCGTAATTAAGTCTGCATTATTTCATATTAATCTTTCATTATTTCAATTAATCCTAAAAATGATTTCTAAAATGTTTTTTAATTACATAACCAAAATTTACGTCAGTACAAAACTATTTCAAACTCTATAGGGTTCTAATATTTACTTTTTACTCACAAAGATCCAATTGATTTTTATTTTCTTGATAATAGTAGCTCCTTTTCTCCGCAGTTATCTAAAGTGGATACTGAGATAATATAGTAGCGGAATTTAATAATAATAGTCATACCATGCAATATTTGGACTAAATTTGCGATAGTAATAAACCAAGTTTTAGGTTTCGTTAGTGTACATTTCAATATGAAATATCAATTTTATAATATTGACAAAGGTTTCTAAGGTAGAGTTAGAAAAATTTCATCACCCGCCATATTACACAGAAAACTAGTGGTGCAAAACCATTGCACATACATTCTCATATACGTTTCTCCGTCTACAGCATAGAGTGAGAAAATATTCTATAGTGACAGGGTCGTTTGTGGAGTGGTCCTCTATATTTTGGTCGTCTTCCAGTGCTCTATTCATGCTCAAACTCACTAGATGAACTTATTACTTTTATTTGAAATTTAAAAGTAAAATACAGAATTCAGAATATTATTTCAAAACATATAGCGACATATCAGTCTTATAAATAACGTGTTATGTAGATAGAAATTTGTTTATTTTCGTATCCGCAGTGCGTTTGGTGTCTTATATATTTTATCATCTTTCTTTCGGTTTACGATGGTGTATTCCACGTCTGCTTGGTCCATTTACACTTCTAAATATTATTCAAGCTTCTTGAAACAGTAAACTATTGTGTAAGTGTAGCAGAGAAAATATTTTATTGCGTCTATACCTAACTTTCAAGCGAAATACCGCTAATGCGAATGTAATGCACACTAATAGTTCTTTACGTAGAGAAAATTTAAGAAAAATCGTTGGAGTCGTTTTTGAGAAACATTCAACAGACTACTTAGACCTACATGTGAAGTACCCTTTGTTTTAAAGTAAAAAAACATTAGAGCACGTGCATCGGCAACAAGTAAATTCTACCGTAAATACGAAATGCGAATTAAATTGATTCATCCGTTTACACAGAATCGCTGCGCACAGACGGACAGACGGACGGACGTTATGCCAGAAAACACTTTTTCAGAATAAAAACGGATATTTCCATCAAAATCTCGCTGGAATTTTCATCGAAATCAAAACCATTGGCATCCCTAATACGTTTATACTCCTTACCTTTCGTTCAGTCGAAGATTACTGCATTACATAGTAAGTTTACATAAAAATATCACTGTAATGAGTGGAAGATCATTAGTTCATCTAAAGCCATCGTATGGGGAACATACTTAACTTATAATTTTTTCGAGTCTAAGTATTACGCCAAAGTGAAATACAAATTCCAGGGTTGAACGATATCAAAGACATACTAGATTATTGGTTTACAAGTTGACCGAACAAAAAATTCCCAATTTCAAAATTTGTGGAAAGTAAAGTTGAGGGTTAATGCTGTATGGAAAAGAAGTTGAATTCGTTGATCCTTTTATTAAATATAACTGAAAATTTACAAGCATGAATAAACCTTTTCTCACGAAAATGAATGGTGAATAAATATGTCTAATGAATTGCAATTTTTTAAAAACTTACAATTCACTTATTAACAAACATTGTAATAAATATTTTTATGGCGTTCTCAGAGCTCATCTACAAATGTTCACTTCTCTATTACAAGAACGTATTTTTTATTCATTTTAATATTATTTTGAAGCAAAGATTCTGTTTCAATAACGTATATTTAAGATGTATTTTAAAAACCTTTCGCTGTTCTCCATATTTTCAATGTTCATCAAACTAAGTCGAAATAACAAAATATAATTCACGTTGCTCTTCGTAAATTTCTAAAGAATTTAATTTCGAAAAATTTGTAGGGGTTGGTAGTTGGACAAAGGGTCAAGCAGAGTTTCAGTAAACTAATCGTAACTAATTCATTGCTTCTTTCCCCTTACGCGAAGTAATACGAACTGCGCACACAATTAGCTGTAACTTTGAATGAGGTGAATGTGTGCAGTTGAATGGGGCGAACGAATAAGATCGTTCACAGAGTCTTGTAAATCTCTTCTCAAAGCAACGCACAACCAGAGCACAGAGTTGAATCACGGAAAATTGTTGTTTATTGGAGTTAGTGCAACGTGTAGCTTGCAAAGAACTTAATAATACCTTCGTGTTAACATGCCAGCTTACTTCGTTTTTAAGTTATACAAAGTAGTGTGAAAACAAAATAATAAAAATTATGATTTTAAAAGACTTAATAAATCATCACAAGAACTCGGATCGATATGCACTTAAAGATCGGAAAATGTGCACCAAAAATGTTCAGAATACGCACTTAAAAAATAAGGTACTTTTATACTTATTACTACGAAGTTGTAAGTGTAAATTTTTTCAGTTGAATAATACCCCTGAGCTCTTTCGTTCAGTATATGCTATTTTTACACAATGAACATATGAATTCTGTTTGATTACAGTAGTTTAACCCAAAAATTACAGAGTTCATTCAAAAATGTTAAAAATATGCATTTTCATGCAAGCAAAATCTTCAGAAATATGCATTTATATGTACTATTTAATTTAATTCAAATTGTTCCACGATGTTAAAAATGTGAAAAATCTGTTCCTCAAAACAATAGAAAAAAATATGCAAAACAAGCCGTCCGAGCCCTGGTCTACACCATTACCTCTTAAAGGGAATACCCCGTAACCTTGAAAATATTATGAACGTGTAAGTCACTAGTCAACACCATAACAATTGATGTCACTTGTAATAGTATATTAAATATATTTAATAGTATAACTCTGTGTATGAAAAGTGGTTACTTGTAAGACTACAGAAGTGTACGCTTGAATACCAATTCTTGGTTGCCAGAAAATTCTGGTTCCAATTTCATCGTGTTTTGTTAGTGTTTTCGTTCAATACTCTTCAAGGTAAAACTAGTTTACTGTAGGACTAGTGATTGTATTGAAATTGACAAGTGATTTTATTTTTGGCAAAGAACAAAGTGGCACGATATAGTCGTTAATGGTGATTTTTTATACACGTTTACAGGAAACATGAACTACAGGTCTAATCTCTCAGCAAGTGAGCCGGAGGGTTCATGTGTGCCAGTAACGTGTGGGCATGAGTGTGAAGTAAATTCGCATGCGACCTTTAACAAAAACAGAATAGCAATAAAACTATAATAATATACGAAACTTTCATCTAATTCAATGGTTTATTGTGAAGAGTACTCATAATCTTGGATTCGAATTATTTATTTATTGACTTATGTTCTCAGATTCATTGATCCCGGTTCAACATAGTGGAACACTACGAGACTTTACTTCACCAAACTACTTATCTCTTTTTATACATTACTGTGGAGCATGCTAATATGGTTGAATTGTAATATTATCTATTAAAACTTGCAGCTTTTGTTAGTCTTTTACATAATTTTAGGATTTATCAAACTTTTTTGATTATGTTATCTGTTATCAAACTTTTTTGAGATATTTTGCCGTCTCTGCGCCATAGATCGCAATCCTATAAAACAGGTTAATTGTTTTCAACACATCCGGATAGACAGGTTGACTCGACTAATGAAGTTTGGTATTTTTTTGTAATATAAATTCTGGGCCTATTTTATATAATATATGCTAAACGCTATATATTCCTGTACTACGAAAATAATAATAATAAAATAATAATAATAAATGAATTAAAATTTTTTGAACCGTTCTTTTTCTTGATTAATTATTTTAAACAACTCGAATGGGAAAAAGAGAAGTTAGAAAGCTTATTCGTAATACTGTTTTTTCTTTTTCAACACAAAGAGATATGAAAAAATAGATTAACAGAAATCCATATTGATATATAAATGCGAAAGCGTGCCTGTCTCTTTGCAACCTTTTCACGACTACATCATGGAACCGATCGTGATGAAATTTGGCAAGGATATAGTTAAGAAGAACATAGGAATTTTTTTTAAAATGAGTGAAAGGGCAAATAATTTTAACACAAAGTGTTATGAAGTCGCGGAAAAAGAGAGGTACAATCTCTTCCGCTGCCTAAACGTTTAGAGATAGGTGTCAACTATGAGTGGCAAAATTGTTCGCACTAAGGAGTTCTACAAAAAAGTCAGTGACAGCATATGTCTATCTACTAAAGTTAATCTAAATTATTAAATAATCATTATTAAAGATTTAAATATTAAAATACTTCAATTTAAGTGAGAAATTTAAGAAGAAAAAGTCAATCATAATCAAATTTAATGGGTTTTTAGTTTTGTGTATTTGACAAACATAAAAACCTCCTTAAATCGTAAAATGTGGACAAATAGTTTACATTTTACAAGCGTTTTAATGAAATGGTGCAGCAACGCTGCCACCTCAGTACATGTTCAGCACATATGGGAGTTAAATACCCCTAACTAATGGTGAAGTGGTGAGCTCGTCTAATTGGTGACGTTTCGATTGATTTCTTTCACAGACAAATTTATGTTGCTTGCGCAAGGTTGGTTTCATCCAAGGATTTAGTTCTTGCTCCTGCAGATGAAACTCAAAATGGTGTTCAATCAAGTTTTGTATTACATTTATAGTATTGTGAATTATTACAATTAAGATGCTGTACATATATTTTAAAAGCCAGTAAGTAAAATTATGTCGATCTTACACTATAGATAGATTTTATCTTTTCCCGAGTAAAAGAAAAATCCCAGGCAGCGCCGGGTAATCAGCAAGTAGTTAAAGAAAAATTCACTTGATGGAGGGATTTTGTCGGAGTAGTGAATGACCTAGACTCCCGTATAATAAAACGTTTTAAAAATACCCAAATGTAAAACCCGTCATTCATTCATCCACGTTAGTTACTAGTTCAGTCACCCAACATCCAAAAAATCTGTAACTAAATTGGTTGTACATCTACAAACTTATATTTATAAACGTAGGCTTCCGCGGTCGGAGTCAGTATGAACTTGTCTGACCGGGACAAATCGCGTCTTAGTAGATACAACTACCAACATTTCGGCCTTCATGCTGTGGCCTTCTTCAGGGCAATGTCAGAGTCGAATAGACCTAAGTCGCTGTCGTACTCCGAGAGGTCGAACAGTCACGCGTCGGTTATATAGGTTCGGTTGGGGGCATCCTCCTGATTGGGCGAGCGCGGCGGCCAATCAGCGCGGGCACGAGCGGGACCGGGTGGAGCGGGTGTAGGGTCACTCTGCGCTTGGCGTCCGAGCGCGGTGAAACCGCTCAGGGGAAGTTAGTGCCCAACTCCATGCGCTGCTCAGGATCAAGCCATGATCAACATTAAGATTGTTCGGTGTTCTGGCAATCTCTACGGCTTCTTTGATTCGTCTGGGCCACCAACGATCCTCCGTAGTAATAATACCGGTGCCGTCAAAATTAAAGTCATATCCTGTTTCGATCGCATGCAGGGCCACGGCAGATTTAGTTGTCCTACCGTATTTAAAATGTCTAATGTGTTTCCTCATTCTCTCTTCCACAGATCGTCCTGTTTCTCCTATATATTCGCGACCGCATATGCAAGGTATGGAATAAATACCAGCCGACGCCAGAGGGGGTAATTTGTCTTTAACTTTGACAAATGATTTACCCATCTTTTCAGGTGCGCTGAAGACAGGTCGTATGTCATGTTTCTTTAGAATTTTATCAACCTTGCCAGTTACTCCTTCAAGATATGGGAGTAAGGCGGTTTTGGAGAACTCGCGGTTTTCTACATCCTCCGTACGAACATTATGGATAGGTTTAAGGGCTTTGTCTATGGCTTTGTTGTTGTAGCCATTATTGCAGAAAGAATCACGCAAAAGTCTCAATTCCTGATCTAAACTCTCTTTGTCACACATTTTTCTTGCTCGGGTTTAACACACCACGTTTGATTGCTGGATGATGATGAGACTCGGCATTCAAGTAGCGGTTGGTGAGAGTTGGCTTGCTGTACACGCTCTGTCCTTCCGTTTTACGAGCACATCTAGGAATGGTAACTGTCCATCTGATTCAATCTCCATCGTAAACTTGACGTTAGTATGTGCTTGGTTGATGTACTCTAAGAATCTGTCGAGGTTTTCACGTCCATGTTGCCAGATGACGAAAGTGATATCCACGTATCGCAACCAGACTCTAGGTTTTAATAAACCTTTCTCGATTACCTCATTTTCGAACGCTCCCATGAAGATGTTAGCAATTACAGGGGAACCCACAGCAGTTTTTACCGTGCTCAAAATTTTTGATGATTGACGAGATGGTATCAGTCAGTGGTAATAGTTGTTTTGCTAGAAAATGGGCGAGAGGTTGAGTTGGTGCGTTGATGGCACTCACTATAGGTCTCAAGGGGACACCAGAGTTGTGCACCTTGGAGAGACCGTACAATCTAGGCACGGCGTTGTTACCTCGTTTTAATGGTAATTTAATCTCATCAGGTATGGAAAAAGCATTGCTGATGAGTGCATTGACCTGTCCTCACCTTCCTTAAAGGGTTTGTACTTACCGGAGAGTACGTTCCATCTCTCAGTAGTTCTTCCACTTTACTGATAAGCTCACATTGTTTCATAACGACAGTGGCGTTACCTTTATCCGTTGGCATGATAACCAAATTATCTCGTTCCCTGAGAGATTGTAACGACTTCTTTCCTCTTTACTGATACAACTTTTCGGTGGTTTAGTTCGAGATACCACCCTGGAAGTTTCTCTCCTGATTTCCTCCGCGATGTTAGGAGAAATACCCATCAATGCACTTTCAATACCTGAAATAATATCGCCAACGGGTGTCTGTTTTGGCGTAGTGGCGAAGTTTAATTCTTTCTCGAGCAAGGACAAGGTTCCTTCCTCAAGAGGTTCACCTGAAAGATTAACCACATTGTTCACAGGTTGAGGTAAAGTATTACATTTGTTCCGTTTCTTGGATAATATCTCAAATTTGTTAATTTGCTGAAATTTAATTTTCTCTGCGGACCACATGGCATAGCTAGCGGGTACAGAATCCACCTTAACCCAATCATCATGACTGAGCGATGCCGCTAGATATAAATGTAGGTATAAATCCATTTCAAGGAAGGCAAGACATCTCCTAGTATAACGGATTCGTTCCCTCAACAGGGCTTGTGCCGAACGTTTATGTACATGGCGAGCCGCAGGAGTTGTTAAATGATGTTTAATTTTCACACAATACAATCGTCACGACATCTCATAAGAAAAGTCAGATGACATAAATGTCTCACTTTCTTATCCCTCATATTAGAGAATACTTTAGATTGCTTGGCTATCTCCTCCCCGTAGAGCTGCGTCAAATAGAAACGTAGACTTCCGCGGGCAGAGTCAATATGCACTTGTCTGTCCAAACTTGTCTATCTGACCAGAAAGATTTATATTTATCTTTTAATTTTCACACTATGTTCCTTATGGTCAAGAAACTACAAACCTTCCGAACATCAGGATGAACTACCATAGAGCCTAGATCAACCGTGACTAAATAAATAAATAATTTAATGTAACAGAATAAGTCTACATCTGATTTAGCTTCTTATCCGTTGTTCTCACTTCCTCTTAGAGAGAAGAAAAATTTCCTCGGTGTATCGTCGCCCGACCGTGGCAAAGGTCAAATCGTTTCCTCTTGAAATTTGTCTTTAAATGTATTCTTACTTTCTTTTTCAAAAGATGTATTTTCACACAACGTCTTTCTTCAAATTGAATGTGTGAATTACTCGAAATTGAGGGTTATCAGTTACGGCATACATATTTGTCGGTGGGCACTCACAAATAATGTATGGTACATAATTAATATATGTGCGAGAGGACTAAAAAATTAGTTTCAAGCTTTCCATAAAATTGTAAGACAAAATGAATTAACGTAAAAGGTACATTTTATTTTATAACATAATTCATAATATTCTTCTTTTTTCTTACTACCCAAATATAGTTTTACTAAAAATTGGAAAACAAGTACAGTTAATTGACTTTTACTTATGAATAGAGTTCATAAGAGGAATAATCATGAATCTGAAAAACTACTTAAATCGTGAAATATAATACCTCGATGTAATTGACTCCGTCAATTATGAAAAAAATGGATGAAATTTTTAGCAATGAAAATTCAATGCATTTGGTTTATTTTTCAAATAATCGCGAAAACCCGTGATATTGTATTTTGAAAAAAAGTACCACTTTCCGTTTTTCCGTCAATAATGGTCTTCGTTCGACAAAAAAATATAATAATATGGTTGAAGACAACAGAATGGAGTCTAAATTTTCCGTATAAAACACCACAATTATCTTTATGAGAGTACTTTTTAAGCATTTGCATTTGCTGTTCATATAGACTTGATTGATGTAAAAACAGACTTTGATTCACTCAATGGTAAAAAATGACAAAAATATGGAATCAATAACCTCATTTTTCGACGTAATTAACTAGAAAAAAAATGTTTTTATTGAAGTTCGTGATAGACGACAATTTTTTTTGACCGATTATACAAAGAATGACCCACAAGAATGCTGTTGCTTTGTAGGAGTTATTTCGTTTTCAAGATATAAAAATCTTTCTAGTTGTTGATATTCTCAATGTAATGGTACATTTCTGAACAATTGGATTTTATACTCTTGAAACTATATCTTTAAATTAAAACCCATTGTTCAGCAAAGTAAACAGTTTTCCTCTTTAAAAAATTATTTAAAGAAAGAACGAAGTGGCTAAAGTATCGTTAAAATTTCCGTTTTTTGTTTACGTTTTCAGGTTAAATATTAGGTTTAAGATAAGTTTAGGCATCCCAATTTGTTATCGTCGTTGCAATATCTGGTTACCATGTGTAAGGGGTAGGAAACAAAAAAATTAACATAAAGATATTTAAGAAGTTTACCAAATTCTTTCAACAACCAAAAAAGAATGATGCAGAAATTTTTTTTTCAAGATGTGTGTCTGTTATAATATATTTATATACCTTAATATCGTTAACTTAAATTCGATAGCTACAGTCCGTTCCTGAATTAATTTGTTAAATGCACCATAATTTATTTCCTTTCACCGCTCGTTGAAAAGCAAATATCTTAGTAATTTTAAGAACGACTAATGTATTTCTTAAAATAGATATTTTTGCATGTTATAAGTGACAAGCACTTTCTTAACAACATCTTAAATAACTGGGAAACCGGCCACAGAGTTACTGAGAAAGCGGCTAGTGAAAGCAGTTCTGTACTGCTATTTATGCTTGACACTCATTAAGTTTTCGTACTCTTTTTCGCCCTGACTGATGAGAAACAAAGTCAAAACACCAGGTAGGTTGAAGATGAGATTGATGTTGAAATTACAGATTTCCTTTCCCTTGATAGCTTCACGTTTAATCATGTTGGTGCGTTGTTGTTTTGAACAATGTAGGACTACGAAAACTCACGTATACAAGTGTACGTCCACTTATGAATCTGTGATCCCTGTCCAGCAGGACCGAACTGGTGGCTCAGTTTAATGCGGAGATCTCCCTTGAAACCAAAGGTTCTAGGCTTGAATTCTGGATAAGTTCTGGGTGCTTTCATTATGTGTTGCATCCGTGAAAGACAATGGGAAACCGATAAAACTCACGGATGCTGTGTTCAGACCAGTCTTTAATAATAATAAATTATAATAATACCTGCATTATTCATTTGTATGCGTAATGTTTGTTCGTGGCGTTTGATGCATACTTCGCATGAAAGAAAAAGAAATGAGTCAACATCACCTCCAACAAATTCACATACTTGTGTAGCGAAAACATCGCTACTTTACATTCATCTTTTTCTCTCGGAGTAATCAATTGTCAGTGTAGACACTCGCGGAAGGCTCTGACCGCGTCAAAGAGTTACGAGGACTTCCCAGATCGGGTTCCAGAACATGAATAGTCAGTATTTCACTCTTCCAAAAACATCTAAAAAAGGTTTCATATTTTTATTGATTGTCTTATTTTTGTTTTTTCTCCAGTAACTGCGAGGCAACACTCTGTAGAGTGACTAAGAAATCAGTCCTGGTCGGATTCTTGTAGTGAATGCTTGGTGCCTCCGCTTCCAGAAACGACTTGCGGTCAATTTGTACATAACCATTTTTAAACGACCTAATTGAACATGTAAGTCTCACAACTACATTTGTAAAGTGGGGAGAAAATATTCATTGTTCAATCCTGCCGAATTCACCGCGCAGCGACGTTACCTATTCTTCGACGTTGAGTTCGAAGTCTCAACTACACTAAATCACATTGATTTATGAATATTTGTATCATTGGAATTCGATTCATCTAAAGGACTTTTTTACTCTCGCATTAGATTAGTTTGTGTTATTAATGCGTGGACTATGTTATCGCGTGATTTTTTTGTAATTAAGTTGATGAAATAAACTTTCTTGTGATTTCTTGTGAATTCTACATGGAGTTAGTCAACACGGCAAAACGGTCGATTCGCCACCTCTGAGAAATTTCTATTTTATCATCTTTTCATCGTCTAAACTTGTAACAAGCCGGGTCTTCCTGGTGTAAAGCCTGAATTTTTGTAAAATAATGTTTTTAAATCACTGGTGGTGTATGTATAAAAGATCGAAATAGATTTCTAATATTCACAACTTGGTAGTGCATAGAAAATGTGTGCTGAATTTTGAAGCTCCGCGGCTGACATCAAACCTCCATGAAATTAAATAAAGAAAAATTTTAATGGATCATTATGTATAGATTTGCAGACAAGATTTTTCTGTATCATCATATCTTGTACTTGACTGCATAGGATACTCCGCATATATAGTACACGAAACTTCCATCCTGTTATTTTCTTTTCCAGGACAATGTTACACGGAAAAAAATACCTGAGCTGGGTTAGCTAATATATTGGCTACCAGCCGGATAGTCAATACATGAGATCGCAGAGCTAACATCCGTCTGCTTGACGTGAATTTTCGTCCTGATCCACAGCGTACAGCATTAGCTCTCACAGCTTAAGTAGCTAATCTAAAAGATAAGAAAAAGGAAGCTATAGAAGAGGATGTTGCCTACCAGTAAGCACGTAATATTGATTCGACGTGACTCGACGTCGACTCATCTGCATGCTTTCTTCTCTGTACGACTTTCTTGACGATATTCATTTTTATTACAACCCCAAATGTAATTTTTAATCACAGGCGTACAGCAAACGTACTTTTTTTGACGTCCGTCTTCAGGTATCCAACAGCACCAGTATTCGATCCAGGATTCTTCCCCTCTGAAGGCGTGAACACTACCACTGAGCAATTGGAGTATAATGTTTTAATGTCTTGTGTTACGTTGTCTAAGAGTTGGCACCGTAGTATTGCTACCATGAATAGTAAATACGTAAAATATTTTTCAAGATTTTAGAGATGATTACTATATCTTTACCAAGAAAATAGTTTTTGGGTGGCCAAATGTTTCTTTATTTTGAACGTAGTTGAAATTTATTCATATTATATTAATACATTTTAAAATATCATTATTTAAAAGAATAATTCGTCAAAAATTAAAAATATCATCAGTATACTCTGCTCAGAATATAAAATATTGTCAGTGTACGGCAGCTCGACGTCTAGAAAACACTAAATTTTCGTCGTCTAGATTTCAAGTTTCGGACTTGGCAACATCGCGATGGCGTCGTTTAGACGTTGTAATGAATCATTTTCTTCAAGTAAACAATTATTCATAGTTGCGAAAGTCATGGTCGATTTGACCCCGTAAAACAATTGCTCAGGCTGCACCGCCCCAGTCACGAGTCAACGAACCGAATGCACAGGAGGCAGCGCAGCCGAGTGTCATTTAGCGGTAACTACGAACAAGATCGGCGGCAAGGAACAAACAACAGTTCTTGTAGCTAAGTCAGATTTTTGAGCGGGGCTGAACTGTTGCGCGCAAAACTTATAAGCTATAGTTGTTGAATTAACTTTCTTCCTCGCAGACAAAACAGCATTAGCTTACGCAGTGATAGAAAATTGGTCTCGTTCAGACGAAAACTCGTTTAGAGCAGCTACAGCGTAAGCTGTGACAGCTAATGGAGCTGTCTGTCCTCTAGACAGCGTACGCGTGAGCTATGAAAACTAACTTTAGTCTGAGCTATACAACTTATTTCTTTCCTTGCATATTCTAAATGTTGTATTTACATCGGAATATTATCACTGTGGTTAGAGAATAACATTTGTGAGATAGATCTCGTTACAAAGAAATAATTGGCAACCGCTGTCATTTCCTGATAGTATTTTGTAAATGATTTTGTAGATATTTTGTAGATGATTTATTTATCCTTAGTGGTCATTACATCCGTGTAGTAACAAATAATGTTGAAATGGGGAAAATGTGGGCTACAAGAAATAACAATAATATACCAGGCTTCATTTATCGTTATTTGAGATCTGGACCCAATGTTGTGAATGTATGGCTATTCCTAGCAAGGCTTGTGACTGTTAATATAATAATATCTGGGTGACACGAGTTTCGCTCGAATAGCTCACAAAATGGTTCTATGACAAAATATTTTTCGCAAAGGGATTCAAACCACGGTTAACTTACTCAGTTACACTGCTGTGTAACCATGAATGTAACGAATTTTAATTCCATAGTAACTATTTTGCTAATTTGGTTACTGCGCAGTTTACGTTGCCAATATAAGATGTTTTTTGTATGTGTCCGGGTTTAAGTAGAAATTCTGAAATTTTATGGAATTGACACTTCGCATTTATGCCGTAGAACACATACTGAGAGTAAATAGAAAATAATAACCATTTGTCTTAAATTGTTCTTTCCTCTTGTATTCACACATTCGTAAATAAATGAAAATTATCTATTCATTGTAACCCACAATACACCCTATTTATAATTTCAGACATTACTATTAGACATACGTATTTATTTATGAGATAAGTGTTGAGTACATGGTGACTACCGTGAGAAACTATTCGCCGTCCCTAGGACACCAATCAGTGGCGAACAGTCTTCAGTTAAAAGAAAGTATTTTGCCTCTAATTGATAATCGCTTATTCTTCAGTTCTTTACTTTCCAATTAATCATAGGTATAAGGAAAGTATAATGAACATAAATCAAATTCAGTATAATGTACATAAATCGAGATCTCTTCAGATCTTTAGGATAATGGTGTGTATGTGATAGATTTTTGTTTATTCTATAACACAAAATAATCAATGTATCCGAACCGAACCAGAATTTGGTTTGAGTACATTTCAAATAGCGACCCATTTCTGCAGGCTGTAGAATTGCACACTTTTCTGTCGCTGTAGACACGTGAGTGTTTACTCGTGTCAGCAGAATGATACTTTCGCACACTGCCACACACAACCGGGAAAAGAAGGTGAACTAGGGTCAACGTTGAAATAAAATATTCTACACGCGTGTTCATTTTCCATCGTGGATTGAAAGGAAAGAATGGACTACAGCCGCATTCTTTGGATGTTTATTTTTTTATCAAAAAGGTAGTAGTAGAATTTTGTTTAATTAATTTTGTTTATTAAATTTTTTACTGAATTTTCTTTTTGAATTGAACAGATCTAGGAATATATTTTAACTCTGAAGAAACACACAACCTTCTTATTTCTTTGCCAATTATTATTTTACATGACTTCGCTGGTTTGTGTTTTGTTAGTAGAGCTAACTTTCATTCAATGTGATGTGTTGTTACTACGTTACATCAAAAGTAGTCGTGTCAAATTCAAATCAGTATTGTTTATTTCATAATGTTTCAGCCTTGAAAATATTAAGTGCGGTAATTTAATTACCTTTTCAATAATAATAATATAAAAGTTCGTCGCAATTTGTTCGTAGTATAGGGATCCAAGTCTCAAATGTACGTGCGAGGTCCGAGTTCGATTCCTCGCCGAGAAAGTTATATTTTCATTTATTTTTAACATGATCTGCCTCATTATACTTTCCTCTTGTGTTTAACATTTTATTGTTACTATTAAAGAACCTTTTTTTTTTCAATTAAAGAACAAATTTTAAATCAGCTATATCGAGAAACGCGGGTTCAATCAACTTGGTGTGTTGTTGGTGGTGAATCTGAGTTTTTGGATTCTTAACTATTATATAACTTATTTGTTTCACTGTTACAAATTTTAAAAAAAAATTAATGACTGAAAGAACATTTGAGATGGAAACTTGTATGCACTGAATGATGGAACTCGTAGTTGCGTCTGTAGTGATCCTATATGATCAATAATCTATTAAACCTCGTTCCCATGGGCACATCAGGTGATTTAATAACTGTTACGTTATAGTGTATTCTATCAATAAACACTAGGAACATTCTTATGTTTTGGATAAAATATTCAATAATTTATTTCTGCAACTTAAATTTTAAAATTTCCTCAAGACGAAAAGAACGCGTCTTTTATATGAGCTACAGAAATACAATGTTTCATTTACCCAGAATACACATCTAAGCTACGTACACTACATGCACTACTTTACCTATGTTATAGTAAATTATAAAGTTTTTGAGTGACAATAGAACCCTTGTCTATTTGGCTAAATATTTTAACAGTAAAAATATTCTATAGCTAACGATCAACATTACCTTAAGATTGCAACAGTTTATGTATTTGTTCATTATATGTTATATTTTTAAAATTAAACAGTGGTATCTTAAGTTTTTCAATGTTTTTATTTTATTTTACAGCTACAATACGAAGAACGGAAGAGGAAAGATAGAATCTGTATTGGTCTATAGCATTTGACATTGTATGAGTTAAAATCTGAAAAGACGTAGCTTCAAGATACCAATCACTTAACCGATCAGGTTTTGGGTTCGATTTTAAACCGACTACACGTCATAAAATCCAACCAACGAAAACTGAAAATTTTTCGGTCGGTTCCGGTCGGGTCGGTTTAAATGACCACCCGTCACCATGTTTATATTTGTTACGATTCTATGCTTATATTTACTAAATATCCCCATTTTACTCGTGCATTTTTATACAAATGCCTTAAAACCCAGACTGATTGTTTTATTTAGCATCAGAACATCCTAGAACCGGGAAATGAATCATTTAATTTTATTTTTTAACATTTCATTTGTTATTTTACAGGATAATCTCTATACATCAACAGTGTATTAAGACACATTGTACTCATATTGAACTTTATACAAAACAAATTCAAACCGAAACGTATGAGAACAAGGAGAGTTAAAAGCAATACATTATACAAACGTTTACTTTGCAGAAAGCCTTAAAATGTTTCTTGTACCTTCTTTTTCACTAACTGAAGAGATTGCTTTGAGATGAATTCTTTTTCAAAGAAAATTTGCCATCAGCCAGAATAAATATTGTTTTTGTGTTATCAGTTCTCTCCAGTTTCTTCCAATATATCTCCCAGAACTTATTGACACTACAAATACATGAAACGTATTTTTTTTAAATTCCATCCGCGTTCACAAGTAAGAACATACACACAACAACGTCTCTTGTGGTTGGCTGTAAGTATGTTACTTCCTCTACACGATTTTCCAGATTTTGAAAATATTTAGCGGAATCTCCTACCCTTCTTATCCGTCCATTTTTTTAATCTTCAGAGATCAATCATCTTTAAGTATATTGGTAGGTAACACTAGAGTAGTTATAAGTAGAGTAACACCAAAGTGTCTGCTGACCTGGAGACACTTCTGATTGGTGCCGCCATTTTGTGCCTTTTTTCGAGCCTCTCTTTACCATCCTGAGACAACGTTCTCTAGACTGCAAAGTTGCAACTCGAATATTTTGTCTTGCCACATGTCAAGGCTTTACGTGCGTAGCAACAGCATTAAGCCCATAGAAACATTTGTTTATCAATTAGTAGGTCTTTAATTTGTATGGATTTTATTTCCCGACTCAGCAGTATTGAAAAAAGTATTATAATTAGCAATGTTTGTATTACTTTAATTATATTTTGCATAAATGACAATACAATTTATTTAGATTTTTAGGCAATGATTACTGCAGATGTAATTAATTAGTGTTTATTACACAAAATGATTTAATTACCATATAAATTTCTCATACAATTATTAATAAACTCGCTTTTCTTCTTCTTCTTCTTCTTCTTATTATTATTATTATTATTATTATTATTATATTTCATTAATACATCTCAGCTTCTGCTGGTATAAATAAGGTACGGATACAAATCAAGCACACTTATTTACTCTTGGCTAAAGAATTTACGCACTATTCGTGTCGTATTCAAAATAGCTGCCTTCTGGAGAAGAATATACACTTCTCTCCTTATACCGAGGATCTTGAGACTCTCATGTAGGGCTTTAGGGATCACACCAGTTGTCGATAACACAATTGGTACAACATATACCTTACTAAGCTTCCACATCTTTTGAATTTCATCACTTAAATCAGCATATTTCCGTTTCTTCTCAGCTATTGTGTTTTGGATGTTGTGCGTATTAGATACCGCAATGTCAATGAGATATGCAATTTTCAATTTCTTATCGCGCAGAACAATATCAGGTCTGTTATTAGGGATACATCTATCAGTTATAATTGACCTGTCATAGTATAAAGATACCTTGTTGGAATCTAACACAGGGGTTACTTCATATTTATAATAAGGCGTTTTATCCTTCAGAAGTTTTGAATTTAACGCTATTTCTTGGTGGATAATAGCTACAATTTGATCATGACGATGTAAATACTCTGATTGACACAGGGTACTACAAGCGGACTTAATATGCTGGATGGTTTCTGCTTTATCATTACATTTCCTGCATCTGTCGTCTTCCACACTAGGGTCCTTAATAATGTGTTTCAGGTAATTCTTGGTGTTAATAACTTGATCTTGGATGGCTATAAAGAAACCTTCAGTCTCAGGAAAGAGATCCCCACATCTCAACCACGCGTTCGACGCTTCTTTGTCGACATATGTTTGGTCAAGTTCATGAGGGTGCCTTCCATGAAGATCCATGCTTCGCCATTGATTATGTTTTTCATTTCTGCTTTGGATATGGCTATCCACATTATTTTGAAAAGGGTCAATTGATAGGTTTAAAGGCGTCAGTTTAAGATCTGCTTGACTTACACTTCGGTGCAGAGTTGACACTAGTTTCTTAAGGTGGAAATAATCTCTCAACTTCTGGACCTGTCTGTTATGTAGATTTTTTATATCGATTAACCCTCTTCCACCTTCTGCTCTTGGTATTGTTTTTGTTGTTATTATTATTATTTGAAATTTTCACAATTGAATTAGAACTGTATAAGTAATTTTTCTTACACTCATTAAAATATATTTTGCATTGTGCTACCACGGTAACTATTCGTCATAATTTGTGATTTCAGTGCATCCGATAAGCCACGTTCATACCGACACAATTTGCGCGCGTTCGTGCTCGTTTCGCTTGTATGTTAGTTAACATTACAGCGTTTCGTGGCAGAGTGAACGGGCCATTAGGCACAAAATGGCGATCGTTGTTACTCTACTTATATGTATTCTAGGTAACACCACTAATAAACAACCCCACCTACCGAGAGAACTTGGAAAAAATGAATGGAATATAAGTTACGCGTACTAAAAATGCAAATTAATTCAGAAATACACATTGAGAATTCTAGAAGATACTACCAACGATTTTCTGTTGCCCTAACATTGACAAAGATAAATAACAAAAATAAAATACATTTCAATAATTGGTCCGCCATTGTGCAATTAACGCAGTACAATAACTTTCAATTTCAATCAATCGCCTGTCTCAAATTTTTCTCGCGATGATTCAAACATTGATTTAAAACCTTGTGACCGATGAAAAAGCAGATACTCTTAAGAAAGATGACCTAAAATTAGTGTAATCCACACGATTTCTTGACCTATCATTCTTTAACTTACGCGCGCTCTATTGAGCAAAACACGTAACCTCAGTATAGTTGCGCATTCTGCGCCTGCCATTCCAGGGACGTCTCGATTTAAACATTACTTTGCAATACATCACATTTGCAAACCGTAGAATCATTATTACGCATGCTTATGTATTGTATTTCATCCTTAATGTTTCATCATATTTCTTACATGTTAATCACACTTGGCACTGTTGTGTCCATCATATATGGGGTCCCATCTCAACACTGGATTTTCTGTGATTGTCCAATTGATATTTCGATCAGTATTGATGGAATAATGTCGACGGAGAGTAAAGAATATTATAATTTTATACGGAGTCATTGCAGATTTTTACACATTTTAGGCATTTTATACAAAATATCATCAAGTACAATATCACACCTTAGTTCGCTTTATACAATCATTTATCAAGTATTTTTGTGTCCATACGTCTTTATATTTCTCAATCGTGAGTTGTCTTCCTAACATACAACTGCTCTAATACTTTTTTCTGTCTCATGAGACATGAATGTTGATGGATGTCTCATGAGACATGAAAATTCATAAAATAATGAACAAATGTTAAGTTTTCTCGGAATGAAATCCTACGTCATTTTCTGTCATGACGAAACATCAATTCCAATCTACGTCCAAAAATACAAAACGATATGTCACAGGTTTTTCATTATTTTGTCATTTTTCAATAATCATTTCTGATTTTCTTATTTATCCTCCTACCTGCTATTCGAGTGTGAGGATGAAGGCAAAGTAATTCCCTTCAGTTTAATGCCCCAAACTATTCCTATAACACTTCCAGTGTCGTATGTTAAATTTTTGTGATAAAGAAATATGTAGGTATTTTGATTTAATTAAAGATTATGGCTATTTGATACTTCATTCCCTATCCCACTTGTTTCAGTTTATTGCACACTTCAATCGGTGGATCGTCACCAAAACTTCCGAAACTTAAGAGCTGAAAGAATTTTGCCGAAATGACTGGGAAATGGATATTTTGTGTTCACTGCCTTTCTTCTGCACTGAGCATCGCAATTGAATCAATAAGGCAATAGAAGGATTTTAGAGCAGAATGAGGAGGTATGTCAGTCGTTATTGAGACTTCCTTTAGCACCCCTTCTCTAAAAATGTTCACAGCATCCCCCAGTTCGCACGTCCCATAGGAGAGAACAAACGGGTGAGCGAACTGTTCAGCAAAGCGTTCCGTTAGCGCGTCAGCTGTTGCAGCGGGAGTCTGCCCGGCCGCCGCCCTCGCACCGAGCGAGCACCGCACACACCCGCCATGCACTCGCTCCGCTCTTTGGCCTTGGCCTCGGATGACGCAACGCTCTCCCTCATACATCCTCCGAGGGAGGCAGTGAACTCCCACGAGGCATTGGACGCAGCCAGGGCCGACGTGTTGTCTGCCGCCATGCGAAGCCTTCGCGCCTCTTCAAGGTGGTGGAGTCGGGAATAACTTCGAAAAATTTCACGCGAAAACTGTCAATGAATTTTTAGACGAATTAAGCTAATTTATTTCAATTCATTAGCGACCTAACATATAATTCCAGGATATAATAAATTCTTTCTTGATAAAATAGCTAAAACCTGCGTTTGACCACGTGGAGGGTAATAACTGTTTGTCTCTAAGCAAGGGACCATCCAATCAACTCTAATCCCGAAGTATCCGAAGTGAATCAGAAAACAAATCCAGATAAGAAGCATCAAGTAATATGTCTTTGCAATACCACTTAAGTACAAGGACGATATTGTAACTTACAATTTGTTGCAAAGAAATTTTTGATTAGTAGCAAGAGATCATCAGGAGTGAAAACAATTGAGACCGAAATGGCTTCAATTTAGGTCAGTAAAAATTCAAAAAGTAAACTGAGAACCCAATGAAACAAGTTATATAAAAATTCTTTTTGACAATTTGTCTCATTTCACTTCGTTTACAGTGCGAGAAAGCTCTTTCCGTGAAATATACATCACCGTGAGGACCTAAATTCATTGCATATCACATCCTTCGTTGACGTCTTACCAGAACTGCGAATAGAACCAACACACATTTTTGCATACATAGAAAGTATTGAAAGCCTGAAGTAGGATATAATAAGTAAAACTTTGAATCGATTTTCTTTCACTTCCAGAAAGTATAGAGGAAAGAAGAATCGTACTAATATTACATTCACACACCATTTTCATGCCTCAAGTTTCTTGTCAGAAGTAATTATTAAAATTACTTATTTACCCCTATTATTAGATCAGAAAGGTAATATAACATAGTCCATGAACATACTACGGCTGTCCAATATATCTTTGATAAGAAACTTACTGGGAAAATTTTTGTTGACAGGGATCATTCGTCAAGCGAATACGAAAGACTGTGCGAAGCGGGACTGCATCTGTCAGGGAAGCTGCGTGATTAACTAGGTTATATTTTGTCACCTGCAAACGAATGTTGGGGAAGTCTGATGGTATCGCACGTTTGAAATAAAAAAATATGTAAATTGTGTCTTCGGATCAGTTTCTATATTTTTCATATTCACTTCAAATAACGCTATAAATCTTTCAGAAAAAAATCGTAAATGAATATTTTACTTTGGCTAACCCTACATGAAGAATTTAATAATCTATCAGCTAGATTTTGTATATTATTAGTGACAAGTAAAGAAATACTATTCGTAATTTAGTGTCGCACAATTATGCACTAAGATATCCATAAAAAAATGCGAATCCTTTTTTATTCCAATTATCCCTATCTACTAATAATTTCCGTCTCGTCAAAATCGCAATAATATATCTACATGTTAAACCAATGCCGTGTGTAACTTTCAACATTCTCTTAAAAATCGTCGGAAAAATAAAATAAAATTGTTCCAGTTTTTATCGATGTCGTTTCCAAATCCACACACTTCTCTAATTTAATTTACGTCGTTGTCTTTCATGAGACACAATGTTGCTTTCCGCATCGACGATGGAAGCTCAAAACCAACTAAGAGAAAAGAGGAAATGGGACAGCTCGTTTGATTCGGATCCACTCAGCTAGTGTGAAGGAATGGAGATTACGACTCTGATTCACCTTGATTCTGATTTAATCAATTCGTTTAGTTTGAGAGGAGACTAATTCTTCCATTGGATATAATCTTATATAAATAAAATAAAAATTAATGAACTATGCAGTTTATATCTGGGTTTTTGAAAGTAAATTATTCATTTATGTGAAACTAGTTTAAGTTATTTCGTGATTGGTGTATGTGTGAAAAAATACGACAAATAATCTATTGTGAAGAAGTATCATATTATTCATTGCAATTTTCACCGGCAAGAAAAGTTGAGAAAAGTTCTAAAAATACATAAATCTCTTATATTGAGGATAAACACACAACAACGCAACAAATTAATTATTTTATATTCTTCGAAATGGGAGATGGGACCTGGATTCAATTTCGGGAACTCCAGACGAGCGTGCTGAGCGCGCTGATCTGGATCGAATATCGTTCCAATCTCCCACTTTAATTCAATTTAACACAATTAAGTATTAAAAATTATTTTTATTTTGCATAGTACTAACAACCTCTTCTAGTAGAGACTTTTCTTTTCGAAACAAGCATCGCTGTGACTGAATTCTTCGTAAGATCTTAAGGTCGATTCCTTCATATTACAGATGTCTGCAGTCTGATTTACGACAGCGCCCAGCTGGATATCATGTCTGCGAGCATTTTCTCCTCTCGTGACGTTATTAAGCCTAATAGCATGACACTAGGAAGACTAATACCGCATTTGCTTCAGTAACTTCGAATGGTTGCACGGTCTACGTCATTCTGCACAACTCATGAAAAGTTGACGAGTCGTAGAACCAGTAAGGAAAAGATTAAAATCATCATCTTCCCATGTAGGTATCGCAAAAGGAACCAGGTGACAAACTAACCAAAAGTCATGAAAACCATCTTCAAAAATATTATAAAACTTAAAAACTATCATAAATGGTTTAGATAAATTTATTAATAATTACATTTTTATGAATAAATACAGCATATTTATCAAGATATATTACTCAATTACTGTATCATGTAATATTCTTTATATTATTTACAAAATCTTCCTGCTGTATTGTAAAATCGCAAAGCATAATGCAATTAATTCATTATATTCTTAGCTATTTTATATTAATTATCTCAATTAGTCATAAAAAGAAGAATATTGTTATTGTACATAATAAAATTAAAGAAAAAATTATTTTTGTGATATGGTTTGAGTTCTTGCTCATAATAATTTTTTAAATGTATTTTTGTGCCATGGACTGAAAATAAATGAACATAGTAAGACTTTATTAATATATGAATTAAAAATTGGTATAAGAGAACATCGTATTATTTCAGTTCAAATACTTTCTCTTGTAAGTATATTTGGTGGTATAGTTGAGAAGGCACGATAACGTCACTATGTAACTGCGTCTCGAAGTCATATTTTATCATTGTAACCGGCTAAAAAATTGATGCTCATAATTATACCTAGTGTAGTTTAGTTTAGTAAAATATAAACGAAAAAAACAACAACAATATTTGTACCAGCAGCGTTTGAGCACAATTTGGAGGGTTCAGCAGCTTGAAGACAAGCCATATTTTAAAACTAATAATTAATTGTAGTAAGCCTCTTAGTGAAAATTAGTTATATGTTATTTTCTGCAACAAGAATTTTAACTTCTGGTAAAGTAGTAAATGTTATTGGTCTTCTTAATGAATATTAAATACTATCTTTCCCTCATATTCCGCGAGTTTACGACTAGTGTTTGAAGCAAAACAACGAATAGTGGATAAAGAATAGGGCAGATGCAACGAATAGTGGTAAATGATTTCATTAAAAAACACTCAAACTCAGATTCAATCTGATTAAAAATTTGAAAAATAGTTATAGTTTTATGTTAAATTACATCTCTCTGGGTGCAAAAGAAAAAGAAATGTCAGAATAAAGAAAACACTTATTTCTTTATAGGATATGGAATAAGTGTTTTCTTAAATTGATTTTGTTTAGTAAAATACAACTATTGGTTTCAAGAGTAAAATAGCTGCCATGGAGCCATTTGCCTTCTTGCCGAAGAGTTGAGTAATTTAACTTCTGCTCAAAGTCATTCGTTGTCGCTCCGTCTTTCCCAAACGATAATTTATTTGCAGACACAAATCTTCAAACCATTGACTAGGCAGCAAACAGTTTGTGAGGCAGGATAGAGAAGTAAATGGTGTGGCGGCCAATCGGCTTGAGCGTTCATCCTCGTATGCAGCGGAGAAAGTAACATTGACTAATGGTGAAGAAATCGGAGGGTTTCAATTTCGCAGCTGAAGCGCAATGATGTTGCTCGTAGACTGATGGCGGATCTGCCAGTCGAAAGAATGTTTTTATGATGAATTCCCCGAGCAGAGTTTGGTATCTTAATGCGAGTTTGCAGGTGTAGAGTAATGGGTTCTAAAATGCTGACGTATATCTTCTTGATTTTGCACTGCTGAAAAGTAGTGTTATTAATTTTTATTTTTAGCAGAAATTTTAATTTCTGTTTATTCTGATTAAAGTTTATTTAATGATAAAATAGTGACATAAAGGTGTTTCTTATGAAAATTGAGGTAGTTTGCAGATTTGTCACCAGAGACAATATCCTTATTATTAAACTACTATGGATATTGTAGAGCGGGAGCCATTATGGTACAATGCAGGTGAGGCGGGTATAAATGGGTTACAAGCAATTATACGCGCTTCCTCATAAAAAAACAATTCATTATCCAATTTGACTGCCATTTGGCAAAGTTATAATGCGAAGTTCATAAAATATATTCGAACAAATACGACTTCTCGGCATTATAAAATTATCTGATTTTAAAATCCTGTTTAATATTTTTTGAAATATGATGACAGAAGACTATGTTGGGTATTCTGGTTATCCTGGCCCGGATTTTTCTCCGGTTTTCCTCCGGATAGTTGAGGAGTTTCCATCGGGGGAAATGTCATTTAATACCTTCGTTACTATTATTCTCGAATTTTGACATTATATCATGGTTTCATTTTGGAATAATAAATGGATAACTACGTATTTTATTAAATATTTTTATATAAGTATTAAATCCGCTACTTCCCATGGACCCTTGATAGGGATTGATGGGATGGTCCCTTGCTTGTTTCCGGAGAGTAAATTAGCTTATTATCCCCCTCGTGGTCATATGCAGTTTGCAACTACTTTTTTGACAATAAAGTTTATTTATACTATGTTAGAGTATTTATATGTTTAAAGTCTTATTTTCAAGATGTGGAAATATCAGGTCTATTATTCCACCTAACCATGTGATTTGGAAGTAGGAATGTAAGATACCGAATGTAAGATCTGGAGTAGGTGAGGGGAATCCCAGCAGAAAATCTCACCCTATCCGACCGAGCGCGGAATCGAATCCGCGTTCTTCCGCTCAGCAGTGCGAATAAGAGCGAAGTCGCCACGATTATCGACTGTCGACAAGCCAAGAAGTATCAAATACCGCTATCCTTAGTTGACCCCTCAAGAAGAACTAAGCAGGAAATCTTTCCCGCGTATACGTTTTTATGCAACTCTTCTCATCGAGAACTGTTCCTTTCTAACTCTCTCTCATCAACAATGTTGACCAAAGGGCAATTTTTCTTCCTTGCAGAAGCTTCATCCCTGTGCCACCTCGCGCGCTGCAGTCGGAGGTGAGAGGTTGAGGGCTAACAAGAGTGCAGCGGTCGCCACGTAATGCCTGCCTCTCGGTCTGTATTCATGAGGAGAGAGGTTACAGGCCTCAATTGATTTTTTTGAAGAGTCGAGCCTCCATGTACTTTAACGGCGGCATCTTCGGTCACGTTACAGCTACTTTCGCATCTCAGACTCCCTAGTACAGCTTTTGCCGTGAAATGAGTTATTCACAAGAAATACAAATAAAGTGTAGTTTATTTCTGATGAAATGTTTTATCGGATAGCATCGTAAAGCAAATAAGTCTTCTCCTAAGAAGTCTCGTCAGTCAAAGTTGCAGTCATTAAAAAGTATATAGTCGCAAGATTGGTACCGGTTTTCTTCGAATAGACCACATATACGACTTGTAATGAAAAGATAAGTAATATAACTTTCATGTGGAGTGCAATAACATTCATCAACAAAAATAATTATTCCGTGTTCCCTACACGTGGAGAAGATATGTGATAACTTTTGGTCAGGTGCAAATGGCGACGAGTCGGTAATCGAACCCGGGACTCCTGTTTTGATCGCAGGGGTGTTAATCACTAAACACTCCTTCGCCTCCCACAACTGTATACCATTTCCACCCAGACCTAAACTTAAGACCCTGGTTCACTTATCTCCTGTATGGGGATGTGTCTCAGGCCATCCGGGTGGAAATGGTGTACAGTTGTGAAATGTGAACGGGTGTTGTAGTAATTAACACCCCTGCGATCAAAGCAGGAATCCCGGGTTCGATTACGGACTCATCGCCATTTGCACCTAGAGAATTCATAATTGTTGTCCAACCGCCGCGCCGTTCGTGTTCTTATTGACCTCTTCCAGCGCACAGATTCGTTTGTCAATATAATGTGCCAGGTCGTAGTACGCCTTCTGAAGGTCAGCTTTGAATGCGTTGAGGAATGCAATAGTGTCCATTGTTATAAGCTGGCTAGCAACTTAACGACATGCGTGATCAGAAAATTCACAAGATGTGAATAGAGGAGAAAGCAATAATTTGTTTCAATTATAATGGATTATGGTTATAATTCAAAAAATGTTCTTTCTATTTCTATTATATGGTATGCATAGAATAAGTTACAGAATTCTAAATCCCAGCGAAAAAATGGCGGGTGGGGAAAAAGGAAAGATAAGAAGAAGAAGAAGAAAGAGAAGAAGAAGAGGAAAATGAAAGACATTTCATAAAAATAAACGCGTACGATTAATCATGGTATTTCTCAAAAGTACACCATTCTTCATGCGGGATATATCCCTCCCTAGTACACGTTTTGACTATTGAAGGTAAATTAAATTCCCATGAACAAATTCATGAACAGTGAAAAAAGTATCCATATTTGCACTGACAGTTTTTGAACTGATGAGCTCAAGAGCAAAAACACCCAAGATAAGTACAAAATATTATTTTCGATTTTTTTAAACTACCGCGAAATTAGTTAAGGGGAAAAAGAGCCATGAATAGATCACCCACGAAGTAAGTGCCCAAGAAATCATCTACAAATAAACGCCGTTTATGCCATCTTTCACAATCCAAGAATATCCAAATCCAAGAATTTCATGATTTCTTCCGTAAATATAAAACTAAACATAAAAGATGGTTGGTGTATGCAGTTAAAATCATGGAAAACGATAGAGTAGTTTTCATATCGAGAAACAGGACTGTAGTAATAAGAAATATTGTTAAAAATTCCCGTAATATAATCACGAGGAGAACAACCCTTGTATACAACATCAGAATTATAACTCAACTATAGAATTTCGCGAATTTGTTTAGTTCAAACTTCACGAAAAAAATGAAAATGAATAATAAATATACAATTATTAATCCACAAGTCTGAGAACTGTTAGCGCAATACTACACAAATTCTCAGCGGAAATAAATTACATATCGGAATTAATTTTTATATTTTGCTCTCAAGCAGTTTACATGTGAATTTTCAATACTTTGTCAGAAAGTGTGGTCCCTACCACATGAAAATTATCGACTGGCTTCTTTTGCGTACTTATTCCCTTTTTTCTACTTATCCATACATTCTGGAAAATTGTTGTGTAAATGTTTTCTAGATTTTTAACTTGTTAGTAACATTCACTCTGTTTATTTTATGAAATCCTACTCCATTAATTGTGCAACAATTTATTCCTTGAACGATGTTCAACGGGGTATTCCTCAAGGTATTTTTATTTATCTTTATAAAGCATCTACAGTAAACGTATGTTGTTTTCTTTTGGAACTGTATTGTTACGGCATACGTAGATTTGATCATCAATGTCTTACGAGTATGTTCTCTTTAATTTCTGCAGATTGAAATTCCCCAGGCTAAATAATGGATGTACTAGTATTGTCTCTCAAAACCAAGTCACTTACTTCCGGAGTTCCTCATGGTGAAATTTTAGGTCTAATATTTTGCTGTACGTAAACGATATGGACACATCTAGTTACAGAATGGCGCTCCTTGCTGATGACATTCATTTTCTCTTTAAACAAATCAACGTTCACAATGTTTTACCCAACACCTCTGGGTTTGAGGCCCGTCATCTCAATGAAAAAATATCTTCTCACATTGTACTGGCAAATATTTTTTCACGTGTACCGCTTTCGATAAACCCAAGTAAAGACTTCAGACTTTGTTTTCTTTGAATGGAACAATAATAACATGCACAGATCTCATCATAATTTCTTTGTGTCTTAGAAATACTTTTATTTACTTACTTTTATTAGTAACAATCTTTTGAATCAAATTAACTATAGAACTATATTAATGTGGAATTATTTTTTGTCCTTACAATAATATTTTCAAACATAAAACAAAACCCAGAACTGTAATAACTTTCAGTCAGGTGAAAATGGCAACGAGACAGGAATCGAACACGGATCTCCTGCATTGATCGCAGGAGTGTTGCAAACAAGAATCTGAGAAAAATCCTTTACTCGGGTACGAATCTCATGCCACTCACTACCAGGTACTTCATTCAAAATGTTCAAATGGAAATACATCTGAACTTCCTAAACAGTCGCAACCGCATTTGCACGTACCATTCAATAAACCATTGAAGCCTCGATGGTTAATTGCACCGCCTTGCCGCCAGAGGCGCTGCATCCGCGCGCATGGAGGCGTGACGAGCTTCCAGGTGCACGTGGCCGGGATGGGTTGCGAAAACGGCTGTTCTTGTCTATCGCATAGCTACCTCTCGCTAATCAACAGAGATCGTAAAAAGAGACAATGCCTCGACGTAACAACCTGTTCAGTTACTATCCGCAGATCGTCGTGCGGTACAAGTTGACGTAAAGGTATATCTGTCGGATATTTTTAGCAACGTCGGATTTAATGGAGAATATTAACTCGTTCCCTGGCTATACTTGCAGCAATGTTAAATAATAATAATAATGATAGTAAACTAAAACAAAGTAATAAATTTGTGAAATTAATAACTTTCAGTCCAACTGCGTGTTTAGGGAGAGGCGACAATTCATGAAAACAAAAGAAACGAAAGAGAACAATAGAAGGTATGTAAGGAAACTAATTTAGGAGTAATTTTGAATTGAATTTTATTCACATGAGATTCACTCAATAGCGTTTGCTCTTCTGACAATTTTCCACTAACATAAATCTGTTATCATGCTAATTGTATCGGATTATGATGACGATAATTTCTACTCTAGGGGATCTTGATATTATTAGAAGTTTTTTTCACCGTAATCGATAGTAAATTGTCACACCTAATAAAATGTCTATATTCTTATTTCATTTATTTTACACCATCAATTTATCAATGTTAACGTTTCGAAGTCACCCTTTATAACACAATACTGGTATTAGTTTTATAATACAGTTCTTTAAAATATCGATATTTATAATTCTAAAAATAACCCGTACATTTTTTCTAACCTACTAATATCCTAACTATTTGAATATTATCAAGGGATGAATTACACACTGATAAAAATTTGCATTTAAAAGAAGAACAAATGCACATCACCTGATCAGGAAGGAAAATTCTACATTTGTCGGGAAATGCATTTCAATATCGAAGCACTGTAACATCACAACCAAGACATTCTACCCGTATGTGAAATGTTATTTTTAAGCCTTCGCTGAAGTGGGAGAGTCATTGAGAAGCGAAGCCGGATGACGCTGATGAGGAAAAGTGACCACCGCTAAGCCTTTCCATTCATTGTGTGGACCATCCCCCTGCTTTTCCGGGAAGGAGAGTAGCAATGCGCTCGAAAAATGCCGGCCGAAGTGTGTGAGAAGTGCTTGCCTTTCCTTTGTCTTATAATATTTCTGGGAAGGTACATTTGTTTGTCATATTTGACCGGGGCGAGGCACCTTATGGAATGTAAGCTGTATTGTGCTATTTCTGTGAGAAGCACTTGTTCGCCATGTGTACCGAGGCGAGGCCGGAAAAATCCCTAAGGAAAGAATGCTAATATGTTATAAATGGAATACTTCCACCGGATGGAGACAATGGCCATCCCGAGAAGGACGCTGGCAGATGTCGTCGGCCGCTCGTCATATCAGTAAAGACACAGAGTTCTCAGAAGCTGAGGAGTGACCAAGATGATATGGAGGGCTCATTGTGGCAACGAAGGCGTGGTCACGTGATCTCCGCTCCCTATATATTGGGAGGATTGAAGATCCTCGAGGACTTTTGCTGAGTGATCGGAAGATTTTTTTGTGTAGCTTTACGGCTCATATCGACATCACAGGTTATTGGAACCCGAAAAACTTGTACAGGTAGGGAAAATGCACTAGGAAGAGTCAACATGACTCTTCCCGCGTGTGGGACTCGTCGAATGATTCAACCCTACCCACTGAAAATGGAGGGGGGCAAAAATGAGGGGGGCACATAACATGAAGGGGGACAAAGAATAAGGGGGGACAAAAATGAGGGGTAGGACAAAAAATGAGAGGAATGAGGAAAATGAATGATACGTACTTACTAGATGTTAGTCCCCTGGGGCGAGGTAGGAAAATGAAAGATACCCTAGCCCTAATGGCGTCGGGATCGAAAAGAACAAGAGGTGACCAAGGGAGGTCAGAAAAGAGAAAGGAAGGAGAATGGCACAAGTAAGTGGAAGTAACGCCAGACTCAGCTCGGGGCCCCGTGTTCGCCTAACACGAAATTACTAGATGTAGTCCCCTGGGGGGTGATTGGAAGAGATGTGACCTGGCTAGTATTGGTCGTCAGACCGCTTAAGAATTACTGCGGTAATTTAAATTCATTTACTACTAGTTGCAAGTGACGTAACTTGTATCAGATAGGTATTCGGGAAAAGCAACGCGTAATTTTGGAGATTTAGATAACCTAGAGAGGTTTCTAAATGATGTCTTCAACTCAATTTATTTATGTGTAATTAATGCATTCTGATAGCATTACTTGTGTAATAACAGATTTATATATGTATTGATGATTTTGAGAGTCTTTTTACGTTTGTAAATATTCAGATCTCTATTTAATGGGAATTAAATCATTAATTATTGTTATTACACGTGTGTTTCATTGCTCGGGAAACGGAGCTGGTGGCAGCGATCTACCATAAGGGTTGTGGTATTTATGGTTGAATCCCGCTTCTACCCAAAGAATTCACACTGCATCTGGGCTTGTGGTGTGGTGTAAAAAGCGTTTTTTCTAACTTCATCTTACGATGCGTCTTCAGAAAGAAGCATCTTCATAACTACAGTATTATTCCGCATGTACATTTAAGAGTATAAACACGGTCAGTTTTATATCATAGCATATATAGCTCTTTTTTATCTCATATGTGCAAGAAATCTTAATTTTTGGACCCATTAGAAAAAGTATCAATTCAGTTCATGGTAGAAATTAAATTATCCACAAGAGAGCATTAATTTAATTCTCGTCGGGGTGCTCATACGCGATAGCTCTTAATGTTTGAAAAAAACTAGCTCACCAACTCCGAAAATTGACACCCTTCTCCTCATACGAAGTTAAATTTGTCGTAGTGTTGGCACAGATGATGACAGAAAAAGGTCGACGAAAATCCGAGATTCCACTTATAATACTTGTTTTCTTTTTATGGCTCGCCGACATGAGGTCATTAAAGCCCTAAAATTTTGTTCAGGTAGGGAAAATGCAGTTACGCACTAAGGAGAGCCAACATGACACGCGTGTGGGACTCGCTGAATGACTCAATCATACCCACTAAAAACTCTCCTGAGTTCCAATATATCAAAACATTTTTAGAAAATGAGGAAAAATGACAGAAGAATCCTAAAAACAATATAAAAACCGAAAACGAAGAAGGAAGTAAATTTCGGGAGAGAAATTTTGTACAGGTAGGGAAAAAGCAGTAACGCACTAAGGAAAGCCCACATGTCTATCCCTGCGTGTGGGACTCGCCGAATGACTCGACCATACCCACTAAAAACCCTCCTGAAGTACAGTATATCCAAATATAATAAAATAATTTTTGTTTAAACCGAAAAGAAGGGAAAAAATTAAATTTGGAGAGAGAAAAATCTTAATTCAAAGTAAAGGGGAGAAAACATTTAAATCCAAAGCCTCCCGAGAACTTGTGGGAGGAGCCCCGTTTCTGGTATGGATTTGAGCAATGACATACGAAAAAAGATCAGATACTGTTCCAGAGACCACATTCCTGAAGGAATGTAAAAAACGTATCAAAATCGACTCATTTTGTCCCAGCATAACGTTCAAAATGTTAGGTAGATTGTGTCGCCGTGGGCTGGTACTATATTTGAGACACTGCAGAAGAAAGTGTTCCACTGTAAGAGTTGTGTTGCAAGCATCACAGATGGGAGAAGGTTCACCGCGTAGGATATGACCATGGGTAAGACAGCAGTGGCCAATACGACAGCGTGTAAGGATTACTTCTTTACGTCTGTTCGCACGGGATGATGACACCCAGATCTTATCGGAGTCTTTTACCTTCCTCAGCTTGGAGGCGCGAGTGTGCCATTCGGCTTGCCATGTCCCAAGAAGAGACAATGTTATGGCAACCTTTGATTCTGACAGAAACAGATGAAAGGTCAAGGACTGCCCTCTATGTTTCCCGCTTTGCTACTTCATCAGCTTCTTCATTACCCATAATACCCATGTGCCCAGGAACCCAACAAAAGGATTATTTCAAACTTTTGAAACACTAGATGACTTATTAGATTCTGATTTGTCAGCGTTCAGGGTGTCAGAAGTGTACAGTGAAAGCACTGACCGCAGAGAACTAATAGAGTCACTGCAGAGAACGACACGCCATATTGAAGAGAGCTGAATGAACTTCAGCGCCTCAAGGATTGCAAATTTTTCAGTAGTTTACTCGCTGCTAAAGAAATGGAGGCAAAAAGTACGAGAAGCACTATGGCAGTGGAAACCAGCACCAACGGAATTATTCATAGCTGAGCCATCAGTATATATGAACATATGATCTACAAAGAGGTTTTTTAGTTCTCCAAAGTGCTGTTGGTATACAGCAGCAGGAGTGTCTTGCTTTGAAAGTTGAGACAGCCAAAAGTCGATGGTTGGTTGCATGAAGGACCAAGGTGGTGTACGAGTGTGTGGGTATTTCACTGGAGAAGGTAGTGTGATGACATTTTGCTCTAGCAGTTGTTTAAAACGGACATCCGCTGGACGGGGTAACGAATGTCTTGCAGCGTAAGATAAAATAAATTTCGTAGAATGTAGGAGTTGCCGAGTGGGGTGATTTGAAACCCCCATCAGTTTCACTCCATAAGATTCAAGTAGAATATCACGTCTCTTGTTTAGAGATGTTTCGCCAGCGTCTACTCATAAGCATTCTATTCGACTAGTGCGGAAGGCACCAGTTGCAATGCAAACTCCTGCATGATGGACACTGTTAAGGGTTCTTAGTGTCGACGGTGATGTGGAGGCGTAAACAATATTGCCATAATCTAATACAGACCGAAAGAGACTTCTTTACAGACGAAAAAGGCAAGTGCGATCTACGCCCCATGATGATGCGCTTAAGCAGCGAAGGAGGTTTAGGGAAGAAATACAACGGGATTGCAGTTTTCGGATGTGATTGCGCCAAGTTAGAGTGCGGTCGAATGTGAGACCCAGGTTGAAGCGGAGTCATAGAAAAGAAGACGTTGACCCGCAAGAAAAAGTTCTGGATCGTTATGGAGATGGTATATCCGACAAAAAAGCATACAGCATGACTTGGATACAGAAAAACTAAAGTCGGTAGACATGCTCCACTCGTGTAAACGGTTTTTAACCAATGGCAATTGCCTCACGATATCAGATGCAGCTAGACGAACAATAGATGGCGAAGACGTCAATGAAGAGAGAGACATGTACTGGTTCTCGAACCACTGACGTAATACTATTTATGGCTATGGCAGAAAGAGAGTCGCTTAAGTTTGGGCCCTGTGGAACACAGTTTTCCAAAGGATGATTAGATGATCAATTAATACTAAGGCGAACACGGTAAGAGCGTTGAGACAGGAAGCTCTTCAGGAACAGAGGAAGACAGTCTCGGAATCCCCACGAGTACGTAGTCTTCCGTACCTCCAAATTGTGTCACAAGCTTTGTCCAAGTAAAAAAATGGCCACAAGGTGTTCCCTTAATACAACCGCTGATGAGATGGTAGATGACAACGCAACAAGCTGGACTAGCGTTGACCGTTGTTTTCTGGTCACATTAGATATTGGTCGAAAGGTTTTGCGATTCCAGAGACCAAACAAGGCGACTATTTTTCATTCTTTCTAACAATTTGCAAACGCAGCTTGTCAGAGAAATCGGTCGAAAGTGCGACGGATCGATCTGCTCCCACCTTCGCGAGTGGAATAGTTATTGCCTCACGCCATTGAGCAGAGACGGTATGCCCATTCCAAATACAGTTATAAACTTCGGAAGGAATTTTATGCCTATCTCTGGAAGATGTTTTAGAATCGCATTATGTATTTGATCAGGACCGGGGATTGTATCTTTCGAAGTCGCAAGGGCAGAGGTCAGCTCCGTCATAGAGAAAGGAATGTTGTATTCCTCGTCTATGCAACTGGAGAAATCCAAACAACACTTTTCCGCGCGAGATTTCTGTTGAAGAAACAATGGAGAAAAACCGGAGGAGTTAGAGACATTTTCGTAGTGCGTTGCAAGTTCCTCAGCGATGACTTCGGATGAAGTTTCGAGCTTTACATTGAGACCAGGGATGGAAAAAGAGGACCATGTACCTTGAATCTTGCGAATCTTTTTGCCATACGACTGATGATGGAGTACGGCTTGTAAGAGATGAAATGTAAGCCTTCCAGGAGGACGACTTACTTTCTCGAAGAGTTCGTTTTGCTCTGGCTTTGTACCTTTTAAATTCAATGCGANTATTAAGTCGCACTAAAGTCGCCTCTGCTCCTTGAGCGACGGCGACTAGATGAAGTTGATCCGACAACATTGGAGTCTGATTTTAAAGAGTCAGGTTTCCGGGACGTTTTTGTGTTGGAAGGTCTCTGCTGAGAACGACCCCGAGATAGACGTCTGGGGGTCGTTTAACAGCAGACTGCGGTTTCTCGGTGGTCGTGGAAGTAGACACGGATGTAGAGGTGGACACAGATGTTCGATTTGTTCTTATACTAGGTAGGTATAATTTTCTTACATCCCAGGAACTCCGTTTTCAAGGCGGAAGAATCATCAAAATTGGCGAGAGTCCCAGAGTTGCACATCGGTGGTTTCTGAATATCTTCGAAATCCACCTGACAGTTTAAGGAAGCTGTAAATAGTTTCTTCGCGCTGACCGCTGTTGCAAAGTATGTGGTTATTGCGACCGGCTTCTTAATCATATACCGTCGCCTGGCCTCGGGAAAAGACACCCTATCCGTAACGCGGATTCTCTGGATGTCCTTCTCCTTCAGATATTTAAGACATGTGCTTGAATTGGAAGGCTGGTTTTCCTGACAATTTACAAAGCATGGAGACGATGAGCAAGGAGTCGACTCGTGCGACGGTTTACCGCAAATAACGCTTATTTCGCTAGATGACTTGCAGCGGTTCAATTTGTGACCAAATGTCTGGCACTTGAAGCAGCGCAGAGGACTCGGCACATATTGGCGAACACGCAGGGTGTAGAACCCACAGGAAATGCTCTCTGGAAGAGAGGAACAATCGAAGGTTAGAATCAAGGTGGAAGAGGGGACGAGCTTCTCCTGCACCTTCTTCTTGACTCTGTGAATATTAATGAAACCTTCCGGTTGAAAAAGTTCTTTCAGTTCTTCATCAGATTCTTGTGCAAAATCGTCGTAGTTAACCACCCCTTTGCACAAGTTCAAGCTGGGGTGAGTTGCTACCTTTATCTTTAGTCCGGCAATTTCTTTAATGGATCGTATAAAGTCAATCTGCTTATCTGTACGTGCCTCCAGCAGAATTTCTCCGTTCCGCTGGCGCACGACAGATTGCAGCTTTCCCATTTCCACGTCAATTGCTTTAGCAAGACGGACCGCACTTACAGACTTAAAAGTCTTACCTTCTTCAATACAAGTCATTACAAGGAAGCGAGGCTTCGTTGGCCGGTCGCTTTCCTTGCAAAAAGAAACTGTTCAAGTCGAGAGTTCCTGCAACTAATCACCTCTTCATAGAGGAAGAGGGCCAAAGGGGTGGGAGCCACAAGACGGGGACGGTTGGAGAGCATTATTTTTCATAGATATGAATTTACATTTCATCCTCCTGTTCCCCATCCACCACGGAGTCCAACAAGGGGACACCCCACTGGGGTGCCAGGGTTGACACGGGGATATAGTGGGGACACGCAGGGTTCTTTAAGCAGCAGCTCCAACACCGCCGACCAGCGAGAAGGACCCCTTGCGCGCCCCCTCTCACCCTCGAGTTGAGTCGAAGACCTAGTACGAGCCGATTGGTCGGGGGTGGGTTAACCCCCGATCGCCCGTCTAGAAGAGGTCGAGGCCAAAGTGAGCGTATTGGGGCGCATCTAGAGTGCATCTAAAGTGCATCTAGAGTTCCTCAACCCGTCAGGATTCCTATTCCCTCCGACACGGGTCGCCGTGCACGGCAAACACATGAGTGAGCGTTCAGCACACAGAGAAGGTCAGTAAAGAAGATAAAAGCGATGAAAGTGAAAAAGTAGGTAATTAGAAAAGGAAAGTACAAAAGAAAGAAATAATTGAGAGCCTTCTCTGTATCCCACCGTCAGGACGTGGACCGACTCACTTCGACGGCTTATATAGGCGACTGTTATATAGGCAAGAGATTACTTAAAATTGCGAAAAATATACTTCATAATATTCTCTTTCATTCACTTACTTGCACACATTCTTGCATTCATATAGTTACAAGAAACACATTAATAATTGAGCATTCAAAACAAGCAAAGAAAACTCAAAATAAAAATATGAAATATCCATATCCTAAATTATTGAATATTAAAACATCTGCTCTACTTGCTATACAAAGAAAATAGAATCAAAGAAGATCGACTCCATAAATGTTAAGTAACGTCGATGTCAGGCCTATAGAATACTAATGAATAAAATCGTTCAGTGCATAATAAAAAACTAATCATTTGGTTAATGATACATAAATATTTGTAAGATCAATTACGTACATTCATCTATTGTTAAGAAACAAAAGAATATTTAAATATAATTTTCTAACTATGATATAAATAAGAAGGTATTGAATACATGACTTGACCTTATGTATTATTAGTGATCTAATAATTGGTTGGAAAGTACCCTTAAAGGAGATACCTCTGACATAACCCTTCTACTGTATCATTTTAACCCATGAGATCTCAAAGGTATGTGGTGACCCGCAATGGGATTGTATAAGCTCCCGGGATAAACCGGGTTTCTCTAAGCGAGACTCATTACCTATTCTACTCCTGTCGTGGGAGACAATGCTCGCTGGTAAGAGCATTAGTTTGTGAAGCGGTGACATACATGCAGAATACAGAATAGATTCTCAATTTGTAGTCAACCACCCAAGTTTATTCTAAGGTATTGGGCAAAGGTAAGGTTAAAATGCACAACTGTGGACCGATTGGCTTTATTTTATCTTCATGAACTAAGTGATTCTGCATGTGGGTTCAAAAATTAAGAAAATTTTAATAATTTTTTGTATCATTGGATTTGAAATTCTAAATCGTTTCGTAAGCGAGGTAATGAAGATCATGATCTTAAAACAATTTGTATTAAAGAAAATTTTGAAAATACACAATACATTATAAAAATATTTGTTTTACTAGAAACTATAATTTATTTTTTACAAACATATATTTTGTTGAAGTGTTTCGAGTATTTCATCAACGAAGTTTTCCTCAGTGGTATTATTTTGGTATCAAATTGTAAAATAAATGTTATGATAAGATTTTCTTGAAATGGTTGTTTCCTCTAAAAAATTTAAATAGTTTTGTTTATAAAATAAATAACTTACAAAATGTTAATTAAATTCATTTCTAAACGAGAAAAATATACTGAAATGAATGAGCGTGACATAACTTATAAAGCGTAACCGTAGTGCGGACTCCGTACAGCAGTGCAGAGATGTGTATGAAGTTCATAAACACACATGCGCGCACGTATACACATGCACTTAAAGTTAAAGTTTGGATGACTTCTGCGGACCCGACAACAAATGAACGAATCAAGATACAAATTTGTATTGATCTTAATTACTTAAGGTTTATTAAACATCATGAAGAGTATATATATATATATAAAAACTAAGATCCACGCTAATAGTCTTGGATCTATACTATTTATATATCTGACACACTAAAATTGGTATGGCATTCGTAAGAAGAGTAACTGAATACAAAATTTTACTTTTAGACAAATATTGGTTTTGAATAATGAGTTTCTGTGGGATCTTGTTTTGTTTAATTCCGCTAATAATTTAAAAGACGTATTCCCTTATTTTTCCGTGTTTCACTAATCTGGCACCAAACTACAAATCAGGATTTTCCACTTCTTGTGTCAAAATCGAGGACATCGGTGTAGTTTCGAAGCTTTGATTTTTCCAACATCGCGTCAGTGAGAAAATCGTGGAACTTACTCCGAAAGGTAAATTATTGACTCATAGATTTAATAAACCGTAAAATTGATAGAACAACAGATTTTTCTTTAAATTTTCGTAATGTGCTAAGTAGATGAGTGTGCGGAAGAAATAGTGACAATATTTAATTATTCTAATAATATGATATATATTTTTTGATTCTGATTTTTTGTCGAACGTAACAAAATATGCTTAAAAATCTTTGTGACAACCACGGGCAAAGGTAAAGTAAAAATTTCATGGGGAAAATTCGTAAAAAATTGTCCCTACACTTTAAGAATACGAGAGCATCGTATGCAAGTACATTTTCGTAGACACAATGACAATATTACACAGAAACACCTATTTTTAAATATCAAATTAGAGTTATACAAATACTTTCAAAGTACAATTATATCACAAATGTTAATTGGTCAGTAATGAATAATGCCTGAGTTCTCTTCCCGACATTCTCACCTTTGCTTCCACTTATTTTCACCAATACAGGGCAACAATATTTACGAGTTTTCTTTCGCACATGTATCAAGTAAACTGTGTATTAGTTTCTCTCGATAGAGTACTTAGGACAATGAAACAAATCTCAACTGCTAATGATTTATTTTTTATTTTTCCAAATCACAATAAATGTGTTTTAAGGTGTCAAATATAGAGCATGTTCTATTAGAAACGTCGCGCTCAATGTACGCAACAGAACCATTATTAATACATTCTCTTGTAGCAATTAATACGTGGAAATATTTCAACAGACTTTCATTTTGACACCCAGCGTATTCTGAACTAAGAACAAATTCAGTGTCCAGTCATTGTTAGAACCCCTACGGTCACGAATAGAACGTGATTACGAAAACAAAGTTATACAAGTTTCATACACATTAATACAGGTCAAGTTAATTTGTGGTAGAGAGGATACAATTGTTTGTAACATTTACAGAAATTTAACAATTATTAAATTTTGCATACATTATTTAATACAATAATAAATATGAATTTCTAAAATCACATTGAAACAACACGTGAATTTTCGTATCCCGAAAATTTGAAAACAGTAGTATTTATCTCAATGAAATAAAAATAATATCTCTATTCTCAATTAACATTAATATTCTTGATTAATGAATTGATCACACAATTTTCAAAAATTACCATTGTTTTGTTTAATTTGAGCCAAAGCATATTTTTACGTCGGCAATACAATATCAATGAGATGCAAGATATTTGTTTCTGCAACAGAGAGGAATATTTCCCAATTCGAACAATACCTTCCGCCAGCGATCATGGAGAAGTAGCCGCCTGCGGGAGCGATAACTGGTTCGCTCAAAGTGAATGCTAATGACCGGAAACCTCTGGTGAAAACGTGTCTTGTCATGCAGTCTTGCCCGCCTCCCGGGATGACAACGTATTATTCATAACCATAATACAATAAGACTCGCCTGTGTACGCTACTCTTTGCTATGAGATTACAATACGTGTGGTTTCCGCTCGGTGAAGAAACCTTCTACGGCGTCTATCATTAATCCTCAGTTACGTGCTCTATGAAAAGAGGTATTTTTTCTTAACTGTAGAAAAGGGTGTTCTTTTTTTTCAAATTTCAAAATAATCACAAAATTTTATTCAAAATTTTGACATATTTGTTAATACTCAGAGGTGGAATAGAGAATTATTGATATATTTTCTTCTTTTATCTATCCAATTATCAATACGCAATAACTGAAAACTCAACTATATAAGGAAATACAAACTCAATGCTAATTATCATGGCTACAATATATTTATATAGTAATTATAAATATGTGATATCGTTTTGACTTTTAAATCACTACAGATTTCCTTAAAAACTGAATATGTCGAAGTATTCGTACAACTTAGGTAAATGTTTTTTT
>NNCF01126604.1:118357-133008 GCA_002313205.1 Laupala kohalensis | reverse complement strand
GTCCAAGAACTTTCTGGTAATGTGGGCTGAGGACAGAAGGACGCTGTGTTGCAATCTACTTATTATATTAGTGTTGATTTTGAGTTTTTTAATGGAGTCGACCAGGGATTGGGGTACTAGTCCTAGGGTGGATAAAATGATAGGCAGTATGATCACTTCTTGAACATTCCAGAGTTTTTTTACTTCAAAGGCTAGTTGTTGGTATTTTGATATTTTGTCGTTCTTTGTTTTTTCTAGATTGTTGTAATTTACGACAGCAAAATCGATGAGATACACTTTTGATTATTTTCTTTTCCAAAGGATGACATCAGGTCAGTTGTGAATTGTTGTTCGGTCAGAGAGAATGCTTCTGTCCCAGTACAAAATATTTGCTTTCAAATCGTCTTGCAGGACTGGTTGAGGTTTATACAGATTGTCTTANGTTGAGGTTTATACAGATGGTCTGGTGGTATGGGATTCTTAATGAAGTTCAGTGATTTTGCAATTTCCAGGTGAATTATTTTTCCCATGTTATCGTGTCTAGTTTTGTAATCATTTTGGGCCAACTGTGTGCAACCACCAATGATATGCTCGAGAGTTTCCTTGGTTTGGTTACATCGGCGACATGAATCTGTAATTCCGATTTCTTTTAGGATTATTTTCCTGCAGTTTCTGGTTGGTGTGACTCCGTCTTGCATCGATACTATGAAGCCTTCTGTTTCTGGGAATAATTTGCCGTTCATTAACCACTTAACTGATTCTACTTTACTTATTTTGCTGTTGGTCAGTTGGTTGGGGTAGTTTCCATGTATTGGTTTGTCTTGCCAGGTTGTCATTCTATTTTTTGTATTGGTTGGGGTAGAGGCTCATTCAGGTGACAGGGTGTATAGTTTTTATCACTGGTTGTAATTGCTTGGTGTAGTGATGAGGTATACGCTTTGTTCCGGAAAAACTTATTGAGGGTATATTTTTGTCTTTCATGGAGGTCTTTGATTGGTATGATGCCTCTTCCGCCCTGGTTACGTGAGATGAACATTCGTTCTAATGCTGATTTAGAATGGTGTTTGTTGTTGCTTGTCATCGTGGTTCTGATTTTCCTCTCTAAATTTTCCAGATCTGTAGTTGACCATTTTACTACCCCAAATGAGTAGGATAGTATGGGGATGACTAATGAGTTTATTGCTTTCGTCAGGTTACGTGAATTTAAATGAGTTTTTGTTGTTATTTCCATCCTTCTCATGAATTCTTTATTGATGTGTTCTTTGACTATTGTGTGTTCTATTCTATTTGTTTCCATCACACCCAAGTATTTGTACAGTTCATTAGGTTCTAGTTGTTCTATATCTTGGTCTTTTACTGTAGTGTATGGTGTTATCTCTTTATCTTTACAACGAACTAGGTTTTGTAATTTACATTTATTATTATTATGTTTTTTTATCTCAGCTAATGCTGGTATCTTTCTTCTAAGCGGGAATGAACCACATTCTAAGAGTTGAATATAATCCATATAGCAGCTACAATACGTTTCTCAGGATATGGACAGTTCCCAACAGTGCTGTTTTATGAATTTCATTTAGTCTTAGATTTCCTGGTATTTTCTGTACATATTGCTCTATTGCTTTATAGTTCCTAATGCTCCTGTAGGGACACATCCCTACATATTACATACCTAATACGTACTATACATACGTATCGATGAACCTCCCCCATGAAGCCGACGACTACGACGTTACGCCATGCTGTTAACTGGAAGACGTTAAAACTCTTTGATGCCCACGCGTGCCGCGTGCATCTATAAATAAACGAATCTCAACACAGTGTTATGCCCCTACCCGTAGCAACCAACATTGATTACTTATCATTCCTAGCTATGTACTAGCAGCGAACACAACCGCTCGTCAAATCGCAAGATTACTTATCTCTTCGGTCTACGCAACGGCCGCACGCATACTCCCGTCTATGCAAACCAGGATTCAACTCACTCCTGTCTACGCAACGGCTGCAAACAGACCGATATATCTTCGCCAGTTAATCGGCCGCGAACAGAATCGCTACGCCTTCGCCCGATTAATTCAAGCCAGAAACCTAGTCACAAATTCATACTTCTACCAACGGACCGGCCGTGAACAGACTGCTAGTCATATCACCGCCCGGCCTCTTCAAGCAAAAATTACCGGATATTTCAACACCCAGCACGGCACAACGAAATATCCCTACGCTGAACAAGCCTATTCTACCGCCAAAAGAACCAGAACGTCTCCGACCACCGACTCGCCAGAAGTCAGCAGTGAGTTATACGCATTGAACTTTCTACGTCTGGTCATGCCGTCTGGTACCATTTCTTTGTTTTATATGTTACGACGGTAGAAAAAATAAATTTTGTTCTAATCGAACCTTCTTAAAATATTTATTTTGGAGAGGAAGAGACTTTATTGTGAATGCAATAAAGAATCTTCCACGACACCCCCATTAATACTTGCATGATGTCTGTTTTTATTTTCCACATTCTCTGAATTTCTATTTTTTAGTCTGTGTATTTTATTATTTTTTCAGATTATTTTTGTGAGATGTTCATATCTTTGGGCGCATATCGATTAATCGACAAGTTTTGTCTCTATTGTTTCTCACTATAATATCAGGTTTGTTAACAGCTACTGTTCTGTCAGTTACTACTTGCTGGTTCCAAATGATAGTTATGTCTTCTTTGGTCGTGACTGGTTGTGGGCTATGTTCACACTTGTCGGTTACATCTATATTGTATTCTTCACAGATTCTATAGTGTACAATTTTGGAAACTTTATCACGGCGGTGTATGTATTCATTTTTTGCCAAGATTGGACAGTCAGAAACTATATCGTCTATAGTTTCTTCATACTATTGGCACAGTCGACATTTACTATCTATATTTTTTTCAAAATGTGTTTCCCATAATATCTTGTTTTGAGGGCCTGGTCCTGTGCTGCTACCAGGAGGCTCACCGTTTCTCCCTTGAGATGATCTTATGTCAACCAGTTAAATGATTTTTCTCTGTCTATCAATTTGTCTTCCACTGTCTACGCATAGGTTTACTTCTCCATTTGAAAAATTGTGTTTTTGGTTTTCTCCTTGAAATTTGATTGTTTGTCTTCAATTGAGATCTCTTCAACTGCTTGTTCTTCTGTTTCTGTGGACTTTCTATATTTTAATGCATTTTTCTTAATTGAATTTATAATATTTCTTTGTTGGTCTTTCTTTAAGTCTGAGATAAGGGTCATTGGTACTTTGGTGGATATAATTGTGTAGTTTTTCAATTGCTATTGTGAATGTTGTTTCTATCTGCAATAAACCCCGTCCTCCTTTCTTTCTTGGCACGTACAGTCTTTCAATATCTGCCTTTGGGTGATGTTGTCTATGTAAAGTAAGCAATTTTCTAGTTTTCCTATCAATTTACCTCAATTCTTCTAGTCGCCAATTGATTACTTCGAAGCTGTAATGAAGAACTGGTACTGCATAAGAATTAATTGCTGTGAATTTGCTTTTTGTATTCAAACTTGTTTGTAGAATTTGTCTAGTTCTTCTAATATATTCTATTTTCAGTCTTTTTTTCATTTGATTATGATCAAAAACATCACTTTCTTCTATTCCCAAATATTTGTATGTGTATCCTGGTTCTAATTGTTTAATGTTTCTAGAAGTGTTGAAATCAGTTTCTGAGGTATTATACAATTTTCCACTTTTTAAAGTTACTGTTGAGCATTTATCCATTCCGAAGTTCATACCAATGTCCTCACTCATTACCTTGATTGTTTTTATTTGTGTTTCCATCTCTTTCTCGGATTTTGCAAATAATTTTAAATCATCCATGTACCATAGGTGGTTTATTTTAATTTTTGTTTTGCCGAGAGTATATCCTAATTTACTTGTTTCTAGTTTTCTTGTAATAGGAATGAGGGCTATACAGAAGATTAATGGTGATAGTGCATCTCCTTGGAAGATGCCATTACGGATTTATACATTTTTCGCTAAATTAGGTCCTAGTAGAAATATTCCATTACTCCATACTATTTTCATAGAATGATATTAATTTTTCATTTGCTTTTATCATTTTAAGTGATTTGACAATTCATTAGAGGGTTTTCTGTCATATGCTTTTTGGTAATCTATCCATGCAATGTTCAAGTTCTTCTTTTTTGATATACAGTCTTCTGTAATAGCCTTTGATATCAACAGTTGGTCTTTGCAACCCATTGAACCCTTCACTCATCCTTTTTGGTCTTCGGACATAATTGGGTACTGCACTAGATGTGTCTCAATTCTACTTTCCATTATAAATGTAAAGTGCTTGTATGTGGCAGGTAGGCACGTTATTGGTCTTTGTTTGGATCTTTGGAATTTTTTCCTTGTGAAATCAAGTAAGTCAAACCATCAGCTAGCCGTTGGGCAGGTTTTAGGATTTTCTATTATTTCGTTGTAAAACTTGGCCAAATAGTGGAGTACGGAAGTGAAATATTTCAACCAGTAGTTACTGATTTTGTCAATGCCCGGTGATTTCCAGTTTGACAGTTTACCTGCACTATTTCTTATTTCTTGTTCAGTAATTGGTAGCAACTCCTTTGTTTCTGGAATTTCCTTTTCCATTTTCTCTGTCTGTTTCTCAATCCATTCAGTAACTTTATTATATGTATCCTCTCTCTAAGATTCCCTTCTAGTATTCTCTCATATCATAATTTGTGGGGAATTCATCTAGTCCGTTTCTCTTCTTTTCATTTAATTCATTGTAAAACTTACCTTGGTTTTCTTGGAATAGTTTGTTTTGAATAAAATGATTTTTACAATTTTTATATCTATGGATTGTTGTTGTACTCGTAGCTGTAATCTTTTGCTTTAATTGTTGTAGTAGTGTTTCTTCATCAATTTCCAGATTTATATTATATTTTCGCTTAATTTGAGTTATTTTCCATCTGTTTTTCTTGAGATTTTCTGGGTTTATATTTCTGGGTCCGAGCGCAGGGACAATTCTTTCCGTAGTCGTATAACTTTCTGTTGTAATCTATGTTTCCACACTGGTGTTACCAACTTTTGATGATTTACCTTATGATTTCTGGGCTTATATTGTGTTATTCACAGATTATTATTATTATTATTATTATTATTATTATTATTATTATTATTATTATTATTATATATTTTCATGAACTTAATTTCAAAACTTGTAGTTGGATTCAGGTAAGGTGTGGGGTTTACCAAGCATCCTCACCTCAAACAATGTCACATTTCTACATCTCCTGACTATTCTACAAGCGTTAAGAACCACTGCATCTTGTCAATTTAGAAATATGTTTTTTGGGAGATAAAGCCGATTGATGCTCAGAAGCAGACTGTGAGGGATGACTCCAGTGGTGAACAGGACTATGGGAACTATATATACACACTCCATATTCCATAAGCGAAGGATTTGTTTTCAAATCTTCATATTTTTGACTTTTATCATTTTACGTAGATTGTGGGTGTTGGTTATTTCAATATCTATTATGTGTGTGATTTTCTTGAATTTGTCTATAAGAATAATATTTGGTCTGTTATGATGGATTGTCTTGGTGAGGATTGGTCTATAAAAATAAATTTTGTACTCTCTGTTCTCTGAAATGGATTTTGGGAAGTACTTGTAGTACGGGACACTGTCTTCTATTAGTCCATACTTCCCGCAGAGTTTCTGATGGATAATATTAGCAACCTGATTGTGTCTGTGGGTGTAATCTGTCTGTGCTAATAGAGTGTATACTCCTGTGATGTGTTGTATAGTTTCTGGTCTAATTTTACTTCTCCTACATTTGTCATCTGTTATGTCAGTGTCTTGCAATATAATTTTTTATATATTTTTTTGTGCTTATTACTTGGTCAGGAATTGTCATGAAAAATCCTTCCATTTCAGAGTATAGATCCCCTTTTGTAAGTCAGGCGGTCGACGCAGCATTGCCGACTTGAGGCTCAACTAGATCTCGAGGATGTCTACCATGAAGTGGTTTATATTTCCATTGGTTAATTCTCTGACTGATTTCAACGTTAATTTCATTTGGTTGTGGAGAGCGGTCTGATAAATTTAAAGGAGTATATTTCATGTCAGCTGCACATATGTCTTGTAAAAATTAGATCCTACCTCTGGTGGAAGAAAGCTTGGAGATGCCTTATTTGTGAATGACTGTTTAGGTACTTCAAATGGATTATGCCCCCTCCTCCTTCCTTGTGAGGCAGACTGTGCCTTTCTACATTTAAGCTTCTGTGGTATGACCTGTTCTTGGTCATGATGGTCCTGACTTTTCGCTGGAGGTTTTCTATATATGTTAGTGTCCATGAAACTACTGCAATTACTTGAGGATAGGAATTAATTGCTTTTGTTGAATTTCGGCCATTTAAATATGTATGCATTAATTTCTCGTCTCGATCTTCAAATTCCTCAGTTATTTGCTTTTTTATGCATGTATGGTCTATACATCTAGATTGTGGTAATCCCAGATATTTGTACAATTCATTTTCTTCCATTCCTTTAATAATTTCTTTGTAATTTGTTGTATAAAGTTCTCTTTTAATGCTACCTTTGGTTGGAAATGGCCAATTTCTGCACTTATCGGCACTAAGTCTCATTTTAATATCCTTACTGAATGTTTCTACTAGTGTAAGTGATTAAACTTGGTTAAGGATGATGAGTATATTTTAATATCATCTATATACAATAGGTGAGTGATATTGTGGTTTTGGTGTTCTGCAGCTTTTAATTGAAAACCACATCTTGTACCATTCAAGAGATTAGAAAATGGGTTTAGGGCAAAGCAAAACGAAAGAGCACTGAGTGAATCTCCTTGAAAGATGTCTCTCTGAATGTTAATTCTGCCAGTTGTTTTACTTTTGCTGCCTGTTTTTAAATTAATGGTTGTATTCAATTTTTCCATTATTGCCTTCAGACAATTGAAGGGTTAGATTTATTTTGTACATTTCGAGGACTTGATGAAGCCAAGAGTGCGGGACTGAGTCGAATGCTTTTTCATAATCAATATAGCTACGGAATAAGTTTCCATTTTTACTTCGGCTAGCTAAAGGATGATCGAATCTATAATAAATTGTTCCTTACAGCCTTTGGAACCCTACCGGCATCCCTTCTGCTCCTCAGCTAATTTTTCATTCTGCTCCAAGTGTGTCCTAATTAACTTTGCTATACAGAATGTCATGATTTTATAAAACATTTGGAGGAACTTAATTGGTCTATATTTGGCAGGATCGGTACTTTCTTCCCATTTCGGCAATAGAAATGTTCTTCCTTCTAAAACGAAATTTGGCATTACTTGTGGACTGTTTACAAATTTGTCTGTGTAATGTAAAATCAAGGGATGGAGGCAGATGAACTTTTTGAACCAATAATTTTTAATATTGTCACTTGCTGAACTTTTCCAATTATGTATGTAATTTATGACTTAGTTTCAATGGATATTTCACGAAAAAACATTGTGTGAATACTCTCAGCTGATGTAATCTCACCATTGATCCATGGTGCATCCCTATTGTGTTTCTCACTTTTTGACCAGGTCTATGACCAGAATTTCTCTTCTTATGTGAGGTTGGGGTAACATTCGTCAGTAGTTTTGCTTGTGTCGTTGGTCTTCATTTTATTCTGAATTCTTCTGTAAAAGTTCCTTTCATTCAATTTGTTGTGAAATCTCCTGCGAACGGATGTGTTGTATCTACTAAGTCGGGTTTTTAATGCGTTCAATTTTTGCTTAAGTGTATCCAAAATGTCACTCACATTCTCATTGTTTATATCAAATTTGGTATCAATTCTGTACCTATAAAATATCTGTAAGACTTTCTTTTGCAGCTTTTTGTTTACATTTTTCCTCATCGCCTGATGAAGACGCGCAATGTCCTTCCTGATCTTTGCAATTCTCGTGATCAACTCAACTTCCATTTGGGAATTGGTTTATCTCCAATTTCTTCAGTAGTTTCTGTACACGTACGTATTTTGGCACCACTGCATGTGACAGCAGTCAATCCAGCTCAGTAGATGTACAGGAATGCATTTGCTCAAAAAACATGAATGGATGTTAAATATTCTGGTAAAACAGTGTCATTGATGATGCAGGAAAATTTTCTTGAACTGCTTTGTTGTGGAATTGCTGGTCTCTTAGTGGGGTAAAACCTAAATATTGTAAGAGATAGTTATTTAAAGTATGACGGATTTCGTCTATTTCATTTACATGTTCTGAGTTATTGACTATATTTTCATTCACTTGTTTGGATGCGTTTGTGTATATGGATCACAATCAGTTTTTTGTTCAGTGGAGCAGTTCACTTGGTCACGATATGTACAGATTCGAGGTTTTCATTTGCTGTCACATCTTGATGCTTCTGTCGTATTTTCAACTCCACCTCTGGTTTTAATTGCTTTAGGGGTAAGATTTTTGGTAACTATTGTTCTTCATTGGTCAGCTATTCTTTGTTCAGTCACATTAGTAGTAGGATGTTTTTCAATGAATAAACGGTGTAGTTCTTGTCTGTATCCAGTTATGTTTGTCTCTGTTTATGTGATCATGTAATACGTACCCATGATACAAGTGTTAATTTCTTTGGTCCATTTCATGCGGATACGTTAACGGCCTGCTTGGGAGGTCCCAGATAAAAGTGGATTTCTCCTCTAGGGAACACTTTCTGCAGTTGTAGTTCCTGATATTGTTTGACTGCAATCAGTTTCGACTGTAGGAGTTTTGGGTTTCCCGGTGCTTGCCAACCTGTTCAGCACGACACCACTAGCGCCTCGCAAACTGTCGTGGCCAGCGCTAGTTCCAACCATGCCCTGGCGCTCCCCAGGCAGCGACATGTTTTCCGAGGTCTTACGACTTCTTAAATGCATCACCATATACAATGGGATTGGCTTTTTGTCGGTATTTTCCCTCACCTAGGAAGGTTGGCTTTGCACCTTAAGAGCCCTCCCTCCTCTGAATGAGGTTTACAAAGAAGGGTTATGAGAAGTAAAACTCTTCAGATAGGTGACGAGAGCCCCTGGTTACTCGGTTCACCCAATGACTTCCGTGGGAGGGGGAGGGAGAAAGTGTGAATAGATGGAAACATTTGTGGGGAAAGGGACAGCGGGCAGCTGCTCCGATTGGTCGCCTCCTACGACTGGGGGAGGTCCCATGGTGCTATTCTTCCGGTGGCCCCGGACACCATACGGGTATTATTATTATTATCATCATTTCTGAGACTTAATAGTTCGCCAGCAACTAGTTATTAGAGTCCTAGCTTCTAAGAACATTTTACGTTTCTTACCTAAGAGTTTTGCAAAGTCACACAAAAATTGACCGGATATACTTATTAATTTTTGTAATTAATTCATTTTTGGTATAGTTATTATCCTTTTCTTTTCAAAAATATACTTGGAGTGTTACGAATTGCGTATTTGGAGGTTTAGTAAATATTCGTTCAAGTGCTGACACAGCGAGTATGTCTTTACGAAAATCATACTGAAAAATTACATCGTTCTTAATTTCACAGACCAATAGTTGCATAAGTTTAAAAAAGTGTAAAAGTCTATTTAGTAATTATTCAAACTTCAATTTTTTCTCTTTTCAATTTTGCGTGTTTTTATATTTAATAAAAATAAATAATTATGTATTTTCTAATTTTAAAGTCAATCTGTAACATCTGGCATCTAAAATACAGTGAATTTTCAAGGTCATTGTTGTTGCTGTGGAACTGATGCACGAGCCATTTATCAAGCATTGCACTGGAATGCTGTAGTTAATTGTACCATAAAAAATAATTGAAAAACGATGGGTTAAAATGTTCTTTATTTTCTTCCCTCTTAAACTAGTAATTTATAATCATCTGTCCAAGAAAGCGTAACAGCTGTAACGTGGCGTAGCGTTCCGATTTATCGCGCGGATACCTCACTGCTACTTTTCCCCCGAAATACTACAATTACCCTACGGTGGCTTTCATTTAGATTACTTTCCGATAACTAACTGAGTTAATTCTTAGATTTCGAGTCGTCCTCGCTGCCACCACTAGTTTTACGCCCGAAAACTAGAAAAATATTAGAACTTGAGACTGTATACATTTATTATAAATATTAGATCTACTATTTACAATGAATAAAACATGTTAACGAAAACACCCAGATACTGAAAATGCAAAGATATACACTCCTGAATCATAACGTCCCCAAGTCCACAATTACTACGCCCGCGCATAACTCTCTCTCAACTCACTCTCATCGTCTCTCTCCCATCTACTCCGATCTGCACTTTTATACCCTCCGGTGACAAAGCATCACAGGTTGCCATATTTGCGCGTCGGCGTTTTAGAAAGTTTTCCACTCGCCGACGCGTCGGTTCCAAACGACCGCACGGTTGCTATATTCAGTATCAGCTCCCGGAAAAGGTGCTGCGGGCGCCCGACACACACGTCCACCAGCCCCACAAAATGCACAATTCCTGATGAGGGAAAACAACACAAAATTACACTTTTATCGCGTATTAGTTTTAAAATCTTCTGATGGCGTCGTAAAACTCCGCGATGTCACACAGACCACTAAATTTTTCTAGACAATTGGTTATTCCAATTAATATTAGAACAATTTTCACAGGGCGTAGCAAATGTTTTAGTGGACTCCACAAATCATTTGCATGAACCCCTCCACGTGTCATTACGCATCTCTCTATCATTAAAATAACCATAATAATACGCGACAAGCACTTTTTTTTTGCTACTTATAGGTGACATGCAACTCTTGTCGCAAAGGTGTGAGCAATCACTATTGTATTTATTCCCGCCGCTTTATACAACTTAGAAATTAGAAGACTAACTCGATATTGCCCCACAAGAAAAACAACATAGGGCTGCGAATAACGAGGGTTGCTTTGTTGTCAATGTTTGAGAGATATCCACATTAGGGACATTGGCTGGGGCGAAGATCCAGAGTGAGTGCGTGAATCCTATATATGCATGCATGATGGAGCAATGCCCTAAATGGGGGTCCGAATTTCCCCAGCGAGTCCATACAATAAAATAAAAAGAATTGAATAACAAAATTCCATACATAATATTATTAACAAGGGTTTTTTACAGCTTAATAAATGTGTGATTTTTTGTTGTTTTTGTATATTTATTGGATGTCAACATGCTGATTTATTGTGTTTGTCATGCTGATTGAGAATTTCTATATTTAAAATTGTAAAAAATTAAAAATCGCACTCGTCTCTAATGTTTGGTCCTGCTAATGAAAGGAATTTTGTAAACATTTTTATTGGATAGATGTCATATCACGCCCTTTTCTAAATGTCCAAGAAGTAAATCCGTTTAAATGTACACTCACGAATTGACGGTGAAGTATCACAATATTTGTTATTCTGAAATTATTGAGTGTGGATTTATGAATCGTAAATATAAAAATGTATGAATACTTATTCGCAAAATAGAGTAGTTACGTTTTAAAATGATCATTTTATAAATTAAAAATTTTATAAGAAGGTGTAAATATTCCTCTACATGTACACTGTTATCGCGAGGAAAGTGAAATATCAAATTTCCGGAATCCGTAAAACACTACCTTACATCAGAGTTATGCGCGCGGTGTATGAGGAAATACATGATTGGTTAAGTAAAGGTTAGTGTCCAATGATTAGCAATGAAAATAAGATGAAAGTAAAATACATCCTTCATCAAAACATTATGTTTCCACACGAACTTCCTGAAATCTTCTAAACAGTTATTCTGCTACTAGGAGATAACTAGCATCGTATTCCTTCCTTCCTCGGTTCCTATATTTAGCTCAATGATCTGAAGAAATGGGCGTGGCAGAGAAGCTTCTTACGTCACGAACAGTCGAAACACGCAAGGCGCAGCAAGTTCCGAAAAAGGAATGGAGGTTGCGACCTACCATAATGCTTTGTTGGCTAGAGAGGCGAAGAGGTCGCTTAGTAATTAGGGAACTTCTGCCACGTAAGGAAGAACCGGTCAGCGACGAATATACTGTCCTCACGTGAGAGAAAGGAGGCGTCAAAAAAAGAGTAGAGGTAATTGTTGACAGTGTGCTTCAGATCGATGGCATGGATTTTGTATTGCTTAAGACAGTTTAGGAAGTAATTATTAACGCGCCACCAACACCCTCTGATATTTGAAATATCGTAAAAACAAATTATTACCAAGAGTTACCAAGTAAAAACAAATTATTACCAAGTTTCCCTCATACTGAGAACACGTTAAGTATGCACTTGTCATTTTATGACTCACTTAATGCCTTAAAGTAAGATTAAGGCCATACTTAGGTTTCCACCTAAGTTTTAAATAATACCCAAGACGAAGATTCTCTTAATGTATTTGTACACCAAAATTTAAAGACGCTTGCTCTAATTTTAGTTATTTTACATCCAAAGCCGAAAACACCGCTAAGCGTACGGAATTCTGGCAGATCGATGTCTTTTATACTGAATAAATAAACTTATTGTCAAAACAGCAGTACAAACGGCGTATGACCACGTGGAGGACAATAAACTATTTTTTTTTCGAAAGCAAACAAGGAACCATCCCATCAATTCCGATCAAGGGCCCTAGGGCAATATAGTGAATATGAAAGCGAGAAACTTAATGAAAGGAAGAAATATAGTCAGACATTTCATGTCGCATGAAACGGTAAAATAAATTTCATTAAGACAAATAAAATTCAAAAAGTCTGGAACGGAATCCTTCCCTTCTCATCCCCCAAGTCAGGTGATACGTGAAATATGATAACGACATGTGTCTGCCCGAATTCCAACTACTCAACACTTACAACCCGTTGAACAATTCATGGATCAAACACGTACAAAATGCATTTAGGAAATCCACATCTTCTGAAATCAATTTTTCCTCCAAGTCCTCCGAAAAGGAGTCGTTAGTGAAGAAAAGGGACAAGTTTTTTGAATTAACTTTTTTGTAAATGCTTATTGACATCAAATGAATTTAACTGGCAATTTATTTTCGAATAAATATTTTCGAAAAAACAGTCACACGAATTATCGAAATGGTTTGAATTATTTGAAGGAATGACTAACAGGGTGTAACACCTAGAGTAGGGGAAATACTAACGCTGTTTAGCATATTCTAACAACACGTTTCTGATCAGTTTCAGGACACCTGAAATCTCACTCTTCAGTAAGAATGAAGGAGATTGAGGGCAGTTTCGACGATGGGTATTTTTTTGTATCAGAGACGAGTTCATTAAGTCTTTACAAACGAGACAAACACTCCCTGTCATTTAAAAGTGTTATTCTAGTGATTGATTTTCGTGAAATTTTCATCTCTCGACACAATAAGGGTCGCAAAACCTGAAGGAGGTATTAAAACTTCGCATTAAGGGATCCTCTCGTAAACATAATCTTCTATCATCTCCTAAAACTTCATATTTATGAATTTCTAGCATTCTAAAAATATACCAATAATTTATTTTCGTGAAAATTATTATAAATTGTTTCAAATGGTATTATTCTTATGTTTTCACCCACTTCATTCTTAGTACTTTTTATTTATTTTATGTTTTAATATTTAAATTTCTCTTCCTCTACCAATCTACGTCCGTTTCCCTATTATTAAACAGAACTCGTATAGAATGAGATTAGTTAAGAATGTCTTAACAAAATTCCCCGACTTAAATTAGCCTTGTGTGTTATGTCATTAGAATGAACAGGTCGTCATTATCACAGTCTCAACCGTTTGAAACGTGTCCTGAGGCCAGTTCAGAGACCAAGAGGCATTCCCAGCGGATGTGCAAGAGACCCAAGGGTTTATTAAGGAGAGCCGATTTACGCAGGATATTGGATCCGGAGCTCCAAATAGGAGTTTCCAGCTGAGGACCGTCTCATGGACCAGCGGAAGGGATCCGCAAAGTAACTTCCGCTTCCTTCAAATGCTGCAGTTACTGGAGCCGTTTCCCGCAAAGGATCCCGTACAGGAAACCGACTATAGGCTGACGGAAGGGTCGACTAGCAATTAGTCTTATTAGATGGAAAGTGACCGCTCCCTGGTGTCGCGTTGCTTGGAGTGCGCTGAGCTGAAGAGAATCTGTAGCTGTATTTACTTAACGCAGGGAAATTGTATGGGTGATTTCGTATGGTTTGATTTCAAGTAAAAAAAATTATTGTTTAAAAAATTACGTATGATGTTGAAGAGCAACTCCAGATGTATTTACAAATAGTTTTTATAATTGAATGATTTTAGAAAGGAATATAAACTTTATTTTTCAACTCAATTTTGAATCAACACTTTGTTTTACTTTTTGTTTGCATGTATGTTTTTAAAGATTTTAAAATGATATTCAATGTTCGTGACGTTTTGTCGAGGAGATAGACATTCTAGAATCACTAAATATTTATCATACCCTCTTGTATATAATTGTCTATTATTTTCTTCAAGTGACTGATGTTTAAAGAACATTGGTTCCATGACTCGAGGCAAAGAAAAATATTTGGAAAATATAATTATAAAATAACTATCTGATTACTTAGCATTGCCCGGGACTTTCTTAGACCAATCTTTTTTACATAGTAAATAATATCTATATTGAAATATTAAAATAATAGTATATACTGATTTTTTACAAACATTCGTACAACGTCCTAATTTAACAAATACATAATATGCATGATAAATTAAAAGTCGTTTCTATGTTG